>ML373233.1:1449-16637 GCA_005239525.1 Nicotiana knightiana | reverse complement strand
GGCTTGAAATTACTTAAAGGGGAAGGTGTTAGGCACCCCTCAAAGTCCACAACTGTGGTTCCCCGCCAAACAAGCTTTGTGAATTTAAACAAGTCGAATATAAGCTTAAGCAAATAAAGGTTTTGAAAATATTCGTAGTCTAAGAACACATATGGAGTAAAGTTTTAGAAGATTTAAAGTATAAGCACATATATAAGGTTTTGAAAGTTTTGTAGTCTAAAAACACATATGTAAGGGATAGGGGAGTCCTAGGTTGTTTCTCATATAGGATAATATCAATGCAATGCCACGTAATCACTCCTCAGAAAGGGGCTACACGTGGCATTAGCGCACTGGTAATCATATCCATATCTACCCTTTCCCACCCCTTAGCGGTTATTTAAGCGAGTGTTGTTTAACGACCTCTATGTGTGTTGTTACCCGTCCCTTCTTAATGGTCCTGGAGGAAATTAGGACCTCTACCTATAGGCAGTTCTAGACAGACCCCTAAGGTTTAAAAGGAGAAAATACTAGGCGACAGGCAAGAACAAATAGGACTTTAGCAAATAAAGGCAGGAAAGAATAATTAAGAGGCTAATATTTACCTCCACAGATAATGCACATAAACAGCTCGACTCAAACACAAACAAGAGACATTTTTTATTAGACATGATCCTAAAGAATGATGTCTAAGTGAATATCAAAGCACAGAAGATAAGCAATTTTATTTTTATAAACCCGGAAGCAGAGGCCCTAATCAGTTTGCCTACTGATTTTAAGCATGTTAACCATTAAGCAGTAAACACCAAAAGAAATTGTTTTTCAGTTTTATAAAGGTTGATTACTTAAGGCTTGCCTAGGCGTGGGGAGTAATGCACAATAGTTACCAGAATTGTTAAAAAATGTTTAGAAGTTGTTATACCTAAAGCATATTATTCTAAGTGTTGCAAAATACAAAGATTATTACTAGTTTATTTATAACAGGGTGATCAAATGTGAGACTGTCTTATGTACCTTTTTTCATGCATCAATAGTTTAACTAGGTGTGGCTTAGCAAATATAAATGAAATCCTAAGGCATGGTATCTAATATGCACAAAGATGCAGAATGATTTCAAGATATGCAGAATTCCTAAAGCATGAATTATAAATGCACAGAAAGTTACAACATAATTTCAGGATGTACAGGAGCAACATTTTTTATGTTAATGCTTTCATTTAGCCTAAAAGCAGGATTTCTGAGTGATAATATCAAATGAGATGCGTGAAACCTAAGAACATGATATCTAATGACATGCTTTGAATGTATTGGTCCTAAACATGGATTCAAATGCACATATAGGAAATGTAAACCTAAGGCATGATTTCTACCCATTAGTATTGATAACATATATAACTACCCTCCCTTTTTCACTAGCCAACCCCAATATTCGTTTACAATAATTATTACAAACCAATATTGAAATGAATTACATTAGTAGAAAAATAAAAGAAGAAGTTACACTATAGGGAGCCTGAAACAGGCCCAGATATACCAAACTGCCCACAGCCTCAAGTGCCAGAGTTTTTCATGACCCTATCATGTCCGGGTGTGTCAGAGTTCCCTAAGGACCTCAAGGATCCCGGGCAGTGCTCACACCCAGATTTCACAACCATAACTGAGTAAGTGTAGTGTGGAAGTGCTAGCCCTAGTGTATCAGAGTTTAGAGGGATCTCACAGGGATCCCAAAGCAGTCACACACTGGAGGGGCAGAACTTAAAGACCTATGAGTAGAGTGAGAGTGCTTGACATAGTTTCGAAAGGGTTTGATAGGAAAACAATTATTGAAAGAGACTCAGTAGAAATAGTTTTATAAAATAAGAGAGAGTTGTTTAGTAAAACAACTTTTGAGGAGAGTAGGGCAATTAACAAACACAGATCACACACAGAACCAAAGCAGGTTCAGCATCACACATAGAACAAAACCTTCACACAGGGGTGATGGGAATTGGGGACACATAGAGAAAATAATGTACAAGCATAGCAGTTCTTGCAGGGAATAGTATGAACTTCAAAATCAACACAGAGTCAATAAACTTAAGGTACAAATTATTTTTCCAAAGAAAGGTTCATACTAGAAACCAGATAAACACAGAATTGAACAGAGTCACATTGAGACATACTACAAAAGGGGGGTAACATGTTCATGCTGATCCTAAGGGGAATAATACATAACATAACATTCTAGATGGAAAAAAATGTAAACATGTCAACTATAGGTTGCATAGCAAAATCATAGATAGAAACAAACTAGAAACAAGATAAACGGAAGCAGTAAAATTAACATATTGGTTTTGGGACTTGAATTGAAATCAGAATATACCAGTAAAGAAGATAGCAAACACAAAAGTGAAGAATATGAGAGCATAATATTTATCCCTGGCTTGTAGCCGGCTAACTCGGAACAGTAGCACGTAACAAAGAAGGAGAGCAGAAAACTTTGAGTGTGAGAGATAGTTTTTGAACCAATGTGTTCATGTGTTGGTGTTAATGAGAGAGCATGTATATATAATCTGAAACTAGGTAGAATAATAAGGTAAAAATCAAAGTCAGGCAGTAATTATGGAGATTCAGAATCAATCAATATAAGTACTCCTTAATTAAGGGAGTTAACTTCAAACGGTAAAGACAAATAAGGAAAGATACCATATATGACTAGAATATAGCACATAAGAAAATAATTTCAGCACAGTACGGGTAAAAAGTAAGCAATTAAGGCTAGGTACATAATATTAAAATTAAGGAAATGTCATAAGAATCAGTTTGGCAGCATATTCGACCATAAAATAAGGCAAGAAAAAAACTAAGGTCGGAAAATCAACAAGGAAATCATCATAAGAGATTAGTGAAAGGTATCAATTACAGGAAATTAGGGATTCGAATAGGAGCAATACTGATTAAGGGGAAAATCAACACAAATCTCTATGAACAAGCAAAACAAACACATAATAGGCAAGAAGAAGTAAAATCAGAAAGATAGTAAAGTAAGATTCACATAGAATCAGGGATTCAACTAGAAAAGATAGAACCGATTAGAGGAATTAACAGAATGAACATAATATAAGTGGAAAAAACAAAAATCAGAAACCCTACTAAACATAATAGGGTAAAATCACAGAAACTCAGAGCGTTCATGAGAAATAAGCACACAGATTAAACGAACATATTATCAAAGACAGACTCAGAACCCAAGATTAAGACCAAAAATTAGGGTTTTCAACATAATAAATTAGATAAAGGGAAAACTTAAAGAATAGTTGAAACATAGTAAGAATCATAGGATAATACTAAAAATCAGAAGGAAAAGTTATTTTAAAAGTGGTTTAAGAAACCCTAGTTTGAAGACGAAGAGGCATTTTTGAGAAATCGGAAAGATCTTTAAGGAAACAGTAAAATAACTTAGAAAACTCTTAGATCTGTTACAGATTTAAGAAGTCAAGAACTAAAATTAGGATTTCAGAGAGATAACCCAGGATTAGAGAGAATCAGGCTTAGAAACCATAGTTTAGCCGGAATTAGAGAGGTCTTACTCGGACGGCCAAGGGTGGCCTGAGAACGGTATGAAAAGGCCATGGGTGTGAGTTGAATGGCCTCTGGTCCCCTTGAGGACCTCAGGGTAGCAAGGATCTGGCGTGTGAGGGAGCCATGGAGGCTAAGGGTGGTGGTGGAACCACCATTGTTACCGGCAAGCCAATGGCCGACGAGTATGAGCAGGATTTAGCAGAGAGAGCTTGAGAGAGATGAGAGGAGATGACGGCTGAGAGAAAATGAGAGAATGAGGGTTTGGGGGGGGGTAGTATCTTAGGTTAATTTAGGTAAGAATGAATCTGGTCCGTTGATCCGAAATGTTCAACGGTCCAAATTAAGTGGGAATTGGGTCGGGTAGGATAATGGATTGGGCTTGGGGTATTTGGGCTTGATTTAATCATGTGGTTCTGGTTTTAATTTGGACTAGAATTAAAATAAAAAATGGCTATTTGTTAAATACCCAATTAAATTACTTAAAATAATTTGTAAAGATAGCTAATAATCATAAAAAATGAATTCCATGCATAGAAAATAATTTTAAATGATTATTCTGTATTTAAAATACAAATGATTAAATTTTGGTAAAAATGGTACATAATTATACGATTGGGCTATAATGGCAAAGTTACTGCAATTATAGCCAAAGGTGTCAATTTGGCTAATTATGAAATAATTTGGTCTTAATGGGACCATAAACAATAAATAAAAGCAAGAGATGCCTTTGAAATCATTTGTGATGCAATTTGTAATTATTTATTCAAAATAAAATGCTAGGTAAATTAATAAAAATATAGGAAAGTTATGAAAAAATATCAATTACTATTAATGCATAATTTTGAAAGTATATATGCAATTTTAAAATATTTTTTTGGGAAAAATTGGGTATCAACAACTGCCCCTCTTTATCTGGAAAGGATGAAAGAGTTGTCGGGTAAAGATATGATGGCCAATTTTGGCCGAGCGAAACGGTTAGAGATATTTAGGGCCGTACCCTTGGTTTCTAAGCTGCCTACATATCCCTGGTTTTACAAGAATCATGCCGTATGTAGTTCTGAATTCATCGGCGAAGTATACCGATGAATTCATCACAAGAACGAACGCAATATCTAGGGCTGGGTGAATGAACGGTTTACTGAAGAGGTTAGGTTTGATATGGCTGGGAGAACTGGAGCGGGATCGCTCCTGCTGGGATAGCCGTTGCTCGCCGGGTTACCTGCAAAGAAGAATACTGCAAGTGTATATTGTGCATAAATTTAAACATGATGCAGGTTCCCATTGGACTATGAAAGTTGTCTTCGGATGGTTAGGGATGACTTCCTCAAACCATAATGTCCTGGGCCATGAATTGTTTGATGAGAGATTTGCAGGCCATGAAATGATGTTCTCGGGCCATGAAGATAGTGCCTCTAAACTATGAAGCCTTTGAATAATGATATGCAGAATTTGAGAGAGATCCTCAAGCCATGACATGGTGTCTTCCGGCTATGAGGATGGTGTTGTTAGACTATGATGCCTTTAGACCGGTTGGCGATATTTCAGCCCATGAGATGCAATAACATGATGTCAACAAGACAAGGCTTAGTCTTGCAAATTGGGGGGCAGAGCTTAGCCCGAAAGAGAAGCGAAGTAAATAATGTTTGAGAGACAGAGCTTAGTCTCGGTGAAAAGAAAATTGGAGGCAGAGCTTAGCCTCATGCAAGATGTGGAAGGCAGATATTAACCTTATGCAAAATGGAGACAGATCTTAGTCTCATGCAGAGATGTGGAAGGCAAAGATTAGCCTTATGCAAGGCAGAGATTAGCCTTATGCAAGAGAAGGCAGAGATTAGCCTTATACAGATGAAGGTAGAGCTTAACCTCATGCAAAATGCGGGACAGAGCTTAGTCTCATGCAAGATGAAGCCAGAGCTTAGCCTTATGCAAGATGGAAGGCAGATATCAGCCTTATTCAAAATAAAGGCAGAACTTAGCCTTATGCAGAAGATTAAATAGTAAGTTACAGTAGAATTTCTTAGCTGGCAGTAGGCTTTGATTTTGTGATTGTTGTGAGCATTGTGACTACGGAGCATTGTTTGTTCGTGTTGATAGAAATGTCGACAAGTGCGATGGTTTCGAGGATTGTGATTTTGAACATGTTCATTCTTTGTTCCTGCATCCAAAGAAAAATTTTGAGTTCTGTAGATGGGGGAGGTCGGTTCGTATCCCCGTTGGCTTTGCTTGACTCATTCTTCTCGGTCTGATGATCATGTTTAAATCATCGGGTTAGCGTTTGCTAAACAGAGCTATATTTTGAAAATAAGCATGCATGATTTTGTAAAGACATAATATGAAATATATTTCAAGAAATTTAGGTGAACCGACGACTGTGACACGGTTAAAGACACTGAAACCTCTCATGCTACGGAATTTTGAGGGTCCTCTTCAAAACTCTGCCCCAGTTTGATGGGTTGACGACTCTGGCTGTTGCGCAAACTGTGATTGGCTGAACTTGCTTTGGAATTTTGAGGGTCCTCCTCAAAATTCTGGCCCAGTTTCTAATTTTGGGGGAAATGAGATTTTTATTGAGTTGTGACCGAACCAATAGGGCTGCCTACGTATCCCCTCTTAAACGGGAATCAGGTCAGGTGTAGTTAAATTTACATCATTTTAGAAATAGCATAAAGAATTACACATAGTATCGTTTGACGGCATCTGAATTGATTGGCTTTGGCCAGACTTCTCCATCCATTTCTGCAATTATAAGAGCTCCTCCTGTCAATACTCGGTGAACCATGTATGGACCTTGCCAGTTGGGAGAGAATTTTCCTTTGGCTTCATCTTGATGTGGAAATATCTTCTTTAACACCAGTTGCCCTGGTGTGAACTGCCTTGGTTTGACTCTTTTGTTGAAGGCTCTAGTCATTCTGTTCTGATAAAGTTGTATGTGACATGCTACATTCATTCTTTTCCCGTCTATGAGGGCTAGTTGATCATAACGACTTTTTGCCCACTCTACATAGCTGAGCTCAACTTCTTTTATGATCCTTAAGGAAGGAATCTCCACTTCGACGGGAATAACAACTTCCGTGCCATAAACCAGCAGGTAAGGAGGTGCCCCAGTTGATGTACGGACTATGGTGCGGTATCCCAGTAAGGAAAATGATAACTTCTCGTTCCACTGCTTGTGCTTTTCTATCATCTTTCTCAATATCTTCTTGATATTATTGTTGGCGTCTTCTATAGCTCCATTCATCTGAGGTCTATAAGCTGTGGAATTCTTGTGCTTGATTTTAAAAGTCTCGCACATAGCTTCATCAGGTCACTATTAAGGTTGGAGCCGTTGTCGGTGATGATCGATTCAGGAACTCCGAACCGACAAACAATACGGTTGCGGACGAAGTCTGCCACAAATTTCTTAGTTACTGATTTGTAAGATGATGCTTTGACCCATTTAGTGAAATAATCAATTGCTACCAAGATGAACCTGTGTCCGTTTGAGGCGCTAGGCTCGATCAGTCCAATGACGTCCATTCCCCAGGCGACAAATGGCCATGGTGAGCTTGTTGCATTGAGCTCGTTTGGGGGTACCTTTATCATATCTGCATGTACCTGACATCAGTAGCATTTGTGGACATACTGGATGTAGTCCGTTTCCATGGTCATCCAGAAATAATCGACTCTGAGTATCTTCTTGGTCAAGACAAAACCATTCATATGTTGGCCATAGGTCCCAGCATGTATCTCTTCCAGTAGTCTGGAGGCTTCCTTTGCATCGACACATCTCAGTAATCCCAGATCGAGAGTTCTCCTGTACAGGGTTCCTCCGCTGTGAAAGAAACTGTTGGACAATCTCTGAAGCGTGCATTTCTGATTGTGATTTGCAAGCTCCGGGTACTCTCCCTTTGATAGATATTCCTCGATATCATGGAACCATGATTTTTTGTCTGCTTCTTCGTCAATGTGGGCACAATATACCGGCTGGCTATAGATCTTTACTGGAATAGGATTAATGAAGTTCTTATCTAGATTTTGTATCATGGATGATAGAGTGGCCAGTGCATCGGCAAACTCGTTCTGAATTCTGGGAACGTGCCAAAATTCTGTCTTTGTGAACCTCTTTCTCAATTCCTGCACGTGGTGCAGATATGGCAGTATCTTGGAATTATTAGTAGCCCATTCTCCCTGTACTTGGTGTATTAGTAGGTCTGAATCACCAATTACTAGCAACTCTTGAATATACATGTCAATGGCCATGTTGAGCCCTAGGATGCAGGATTCATACTCTGCCATATTGTTGGTGCAGGGGAATCTGAGTTTAGCAGATACCGGATAATGTTGGCTAGTTTCCGACACCAAGACTGCTCCAATACCGACTCCTTTAAAATTTTCCGCTCCATCGAAGAACATTCTCCAACCGTCATAAGATTCTGCAATGTCTTCTCCTATGAATGACACTTCTTCATCGGGAAAATACGTTTTCAGGGGTTCGTATTCTCCATCCACGGGATGCTCAGCAAGATGGTTTGCCAACGCTTGACCCTTGACCGCTTTCTGAGTCATATACACGATGTCGAATTCACTTAGCAGAATTTACCACTTGGCCAGCTTGCCAATGGGCATGGGCTTCTGAAAGATGTACTTCAAGGGATCCATCCTTGATATGAGATATGTCGTGTAGGCACAGAAGTAGTGCCTCAGCTTTTGGGCTACCCAGGTTAGAGCATAGCAAGTACACTCCAGTAGAGAATACTGTGCCTCGTATGGAGTGAACTTCTTGCTTAGATAATAGATAGCATGTTCCTTTCTTCCTGTCTCGTCATGCTAGCCCAGAACACAGCCGGATGCTCCATCTAATACTGCAAGGTAGAGTCACAAGGGTCTACCTAGCTCGAGCGGGACCAAAACTGGTGGCGTTGACAAGTATTACTTGATTCGATCGAAAGCTTCTTGACAATCCTCGGTTTATTTAGTTGCAGTCCTTTTTGAACATCTTGAAGATCGGTTCACATATGACCGTGTATTGGGCTATGAACCGGCTGATGTAGTTAAGGTGCCCTAGGAAACTCATCACATCTTTCTTGTTCTTTGGCGCTGGTAGTTCTTGGATGGCTTTGACTTTTGACGGATCCAGTTCTATTCCTCGACGGTTGATAATGAACCCAAGCAATTTTTCAGCAGGAACCCCGAATGCACACTTCGTGGGGTTTAATTTCAGGTTGTATTTCCGTAACCTGTTGAAAAACCTCCTCAGACTTGCTATATGGTCGATGGATTTCTTGGACTTGATAATGACATCTCCACATATACCTCGATCTCTTTATGTATCATGTCATGGAAGATAGTGGTCATAGCTCTCATATAAGTGGCCCCAACATTCTTTAAGATGAATGGCATCATCTTATAATAGTAGACTCCCCACGGCGTGATGAAAGCCATTTTCTCAGCATCTTCTTCGTCCATCAAAATATGATGGTATCCGGCGAAACAATCCACAAACGAATGAAGTTCATGCTTTGCACAATTGTCAATAAGGATGTGTATGTTTGGAAGAGGGAAATCATCCTTTGGACTGGACCGGTTGAGATCCCAGTAGTCGACACAAACCCCAACTTTTCCGTCTTTCTTGGGCACTAGCACAATGTTGGCTAACCATGTTCGATATTCAACTACCCTGAGGACCTTGGCGTTGATTTTCTTGGTAACTTCTTCTTTGATTTTCAAACTCATATCAGGCTTGAACTTTCTGAGCTTCTATTTTACCGGTGGGCACATTAGATTGGTCGACAACTTGTGAGCCACAATGGATGTACTTAAACCAGTCATGTCGTCGTACGACCATGCAAATATGTCCTCATACTCTTTCAAGAATTTGGTGTATTCCTTTTTCTCTGATGGCGACAAAGGGATGCTGATGTGAGTTTCTTTGACAGCCTCTGAATCTCCCAGGTTGACTACCTCAGTTTCGTCCAAGTTGGACTTAGGTCTGTTCTCGAAATCCTCAACTTCTCTAACAATTTCATTGGGTATGGCATCCTCTTCTTCTGAATCGCTGTCCTTTTGTTGCATTGTCTCATTGCATGTCACAATCATTGGTTCAACAGGACATGAAATAGTAATGTTGTATAGATAAAAGTGATGAGAGAAAACGGTAATAAATAAATACCGATTCGTTGAAATGTAAAAGCGATTTTGGTAATTTAAACAAACAATTTTGGAACATCGGATTTTATTGGAAAACAAAAAATGCGAAAAGGAAATCATTAGAAAAAATGAAATAAATAACACTGTTCAGCCTTGCTACCCCGGGACTCGTCGAGCCCTGGATGGTCTGACGGTCCAATTCTTGAGGAATGATCCCTTGCTCACAGCTTAGTATGTAGGGCCTTCCTCTTCCTCCTCCTCGACAATAACAAAACAGTCCATGCCTTCATCTTCCAGGAATAGATTCTTCAAAGTTGTTAGAGTTTTTTCTTCTTCTGACCCCCATATGATATCAGCTGCTGGAAAGTCTGCTCCAATTGTGGTATAGGTTGTTCCAATGGATAGTAGGGACCGCACTATGGTGGCTACCAGTCTTCGTACTCCCACCAAGTATATTTGTATCCCAACCAAAAGTGGTGCCATGGTGCTTCAGCTGTATTGGTTTAGAGATCCCCTGAAGATTCCTACCGAACCCTTTTCCAGGCTTGTACCCGCTCCAGTTCAATATGCTTTCGATCTTACTATCCCACCACTTATCCTTGTCTATTGCGTTGACCCGCTCGATGTGATGATAGGTTTCTCCACTCAACCTTCTTCTATCTTCACCCATCGGGATAGTCTGGCGACTATAGATAAGGTTGCTTCCATCTCCGTGGATGATTACTTCCTGATGGTTCCATTCAAATTTTAGTGCCTGATGCAATGTTGATTCCCCAGCCCCAGCGGCATGTATCCACGGCCGCCCCAATAACAGGTTATATGACGCGGATACATCTATCACCTGAAATTCAATCTCGAACCATGTAGGTCCCATCTATAGACAAAGACTGATTTCTCCAATGGTGGCCCTCTGAGAACCGTCAAAAGCCTTCACATTCAAGGACCCTTCTCTTATCTCGTACAATCCTTTGCCCAATATTTTGAGGTTTGTCAATGGGCAAATGTTGAGGGTGGATCCTCCGTCGATTAGAACCCTGGTAATGAAATAATCTTCACATTGCACAGTAATGTGCAGTGCCTTGTTGTGACCTAACCCTTCAGGTGGCAACTCATCCTCGTGGAAAGTGATCTTGTGACTTTCCAGCACCTATCCTACCATGTTGGCAATTTCTCCACTGGTGATGTTGTTAGGCACATATTCTTCGTTCAACACTCTCATTAAAGCATTCATATGCATCTCTGAATTCTACAGCAATGACAGAATGGATATTTGGGTTGGGGTTTTGTTCAACAGATCGATGACTGAGTATTCTTTGGCCTGCACTTTCCTCCAAAGATCATCTGGGGCTGTCTCAATGATGGGTGGCCTGTTGGAAGCCTGTTTGCTCGATTCTGCCAAGTGTTCAGGTGTATAGACCCTGCCGGTCCTTGTCATCCCTTGTGCAACAACATCTTCCTCTATCTTGACTTTACCTTTCCTGCTTGCCTCAGTGACATAGTCCCAAGGTACGACATTGGTGTTGAAAAGTGGCGGGGTTGACACTATCACTGTAATTGGTGCGGCTATCTTCACCTCAAACGACACAGGTGCATCTGCAGGTGGTGCCACTTCAAACTTGAATGGGACTGATACAGCTACCTCAACATCTCCTGACAGCTGAATCTGGACTATGATGTGATTAAGTGGACCACTGGCTTCTTTGGGTCATCACCTTCTTTGATCAATCCGATCGACCCTTCTGGGTCCCATTCTTCCTCTATCTCTATCAAGTTGATGCCTCCACCCCTATGGTCTGGGAGCGGATTGTTTTGGGAGTAGCTTCCTTGGACTGGATGACCTTATTATCAATTAGGGACTGGATTTTATCCTTAAGTGAACGACATTCATCGATTGTATGCCCCTTCATGCCAGAATGGTATGCACAGGTTTTATTTGGGTTGATCCTTTGGGATGGATTTTCAGGGGTTACAGCATGGATATGAGTAACATAACCAGCAACTTTTAATCTTTCTTATAGCTGGTCAATAGGTTCAGCAATGGCAGTATATTTCTTGGGCGGCCTGCTGTCAAAATTAGGTCGAGGTCATAGGAAATTTTGGCGAGCAGGGGGTGATTGGAAGTGAGATGGTTGAGAATTGTAAGCATGGTAAACGGGAGCTGCTTGGGAATATCTAGGAGAAGTAGGCTGATAGGTAGGTGGTGGATATGACTGATATATTGGTGGAGGTGTTGACTAATATGTGGGTGGGGGTGCTTGGTAGGTGAGTGGAGAGGTCTGATATGTCAGTGGGGATTTGGGTCCCTGTGAAACCATTACGGCCCCTATATAATTCTTTTTGGATATGTTGCCAGACTGTAGGTCCTTGTTCGTGGCCTGTAATGCTTTAAAATTGGTAACTGTCGCGCCCCTTTTGTTTTCCTTGCGGAATCGGGTTTATGACATTGGTTGGGACAACTCGTTCCTTTTGGGAAAGGGGTTTGCATATTTTGAAGAGTCGCCACCTAACGATTTTAACGGTGCGTTAGGGAACCTAAGGGGTTCAATTATAACATTGCTAACCAGAGATTTGGGTAAGGGCTTGAAATTATCCTAAGGGGAAGGTGTTAGGCACTCCTCAGGATCCACAAGTGTGGTTCCCGGCCAAATGATTTCGTGAATTTGTACAACTAGCAAATAACAAGTAAAGGCTCAAATGAGAGGGGATTTAAGTCTTAAGCAAGTAGATAATTAGAAAACAGTAAAGAAGATTGACTTTTGAAAATGAATTACGAGCTAGCATATAAAAGTGTCCTAGGTACAATACCCGGTAATCACTCCTCGAAGAGGGTCTACACGTGGTATTAGCGCACCGATCATACCTTCCCACCCCGTAAGGTTATTAAAATGAATGTTGGTCTCGACCTATATTGCATGTTGTTACCCCTTCCTTCCTATCAGTCCCGGAGGAAATTAGGACTCCTATCCTAAAGGAGGTGCTAGGCAGACCCTCAGGTTTTAAAGGTAAAATTCTAAGGCGACAGATAATAAAACAAGTAGGACTGCAGATAAAGGAAATCATAGAAAACAGATAAAGGCTCAAATATTCCTCCACACAAAGTATACATAAGCAACATGTCTCATACATAATTAAGTCCCATATTAATTCAGAATCCTAAAACATGGTATCTAGGTGATAACACAAAGACAGATTATTACATAACTCAGAGAGGAAGTCTTAATCAGGCTTGCCTACTGGTTTTAAGCATGCTGACAGTTAAACATGATCGCAAAGACAGTTCTGATTTTATCTTTTTCTTAAAGTTAATTACCTAAGGCTTGCTTAAGTGTTGGATAACATGCAACAATTATTCAGATTTGTTAATGACTCTAGGTTGTTTATAGCTAATAACATGCAATTCTAGGTGTGAAGATGTACAAAGACTAATTACCAGTTGCTGAGAACAGGGGACTGTTCTGTGTTTAGAATAAATGCAGTTAAATAGATACGATTCTATAGCATGATATCTAATGCAGCATGATGCATAATAACTTAAACATGATTTCTAAATGCACATAGAATCATAGCATTATGCACAATTTCAGGAATATCATAGGTGATAGATTTTTAATGGTTGTTCACCTAGAACAGGATATCTACGTGCATAACATTATGAGACGTGATTACAACTTATTTCTCCTAAGACAGTACTTCTAGTGAAATTTCAAAACATGGACAGAATCACGTGATAGCAACTTATTTTATTGTAATTATTTATCCTATAGGCAGGATTTCTAGGCGTGGAGATGTCGAATACACATAAATCCTAAGTATCATGATATCTAATGCATGGTATGATGTACCTAAACAAGGCTGCTATTGCGCATAGAGAAAATAAACCTAGAGGCATGGTTTCTACCCTTAATTATACTATAACATGCATATCACCCATCCATTTTCACTATCCGACCCAGAGTTGTTTACAAATAATTATTACAAGCCATTGAATACGAATTACACAACTGAAATAGAAGGAAAACAAGAAGTTAACTATAGGGAGCCTACAGAATAGGCTCAAGTCTCCAGGTCCTCAATGCCAGGTAGTATTTCACAACCTTCTCATAATCCGGGTGTGTCAGAGTTCCCTAAGGACCCATATTTCATAGACAAAATAGACTAAGTGCAGTGTGGAATGGCAAGCCTCTGTGTGTCAAAGTTCAGAGGGAACTCAAGGGTTCCAAGGCAATGCTCACACAGAAGGGGCACAACCTAGATTTCTAAGAGTATATGTGAGAGTGTTTTTTATTTTTAAAAGAGGTTTAAGTAAGAAAACAATTTTGAGAAAAGGGTAAGAAAAATAGTTTTGAAGAGGGAAATTTGATTAGAATAGAAGTTCAACATCACACAAAGGACTAGGGAAGGTCCAACAATCACAAACAGGGGTAATGGGATTTGAAGGACAAATACAGAGCATGTGAGGGCAAACCTGTAGCAGGTAGATACACATATAGGCATGCAATCAGAGGATCCTAAAGGTTCAGAGGATTAGGGGTACAATAAAGTACTAGGTTAGATTAACACCAGAATAACTAAGACCATGATTAAACTAATGTACCAGTCATAGGCATGGAGATTCACGTAAGAAGCAGGTGCTACGTATACAGAAACATGCTGGTCATAAACAAGTAAAGCCTAACTTAACATGTGAATGGAGTTCAGGATCCTAGATACATGTTGAATAATAAGTAAAAGCAAATTACAAACATATTGAATTACAACAGTAATAGAAACATGTTGGTTTGAGGACTGAAATCTGAATTAGAACATACTAGTAAAGTGAAGAAAGCAGTAACACAAACAGGAAGTAGGAGATGCACAATAGTTAGCCTTGGCTTGCAGCCGGCTAACGTAGAATAGTAGTAACTAGCACATAAGAGAGAGCAGAGAGTTTTTTATTTGTAAGAGAGAGAGGGAGAGAGAGTTGAATCGATCAGTTCCTCTGTTTGGAAAATAAGAGGCCTGGGTATATATAGCTTTGAAAAAAATAGTAAATAAGGTGCAGATCAAAGTCAGGCAGCAATTAAAGGAATCAGAATCAATCAGTTTAAGTACTTCCTCTAATTAAGGGGTTAACTTTCAAACAGTAATGAACATGTGACAAATAAGGAAAGATACCACATGGCTGACATATAATTGTGATGACCCAAGGGATCATTTTATGAATTTAGACTCCGTTCTAGAATTAGTGGCCATAAAAAGATTAATTTTAACTACCTCGATTTTTGTGTGAAGTCCGGGCGTGAAACCGGAAAGCTTTTATGTGAAAATATAAGAAATAATAATTTTTAGAATTAAAAATTTGGTTTTAGTTGACTTGAGTCAACATTTTGAGTAAACGGACTCCGATCTGTGTTTCAACGATCCCAGGAGGTCCGCAGTAAAATATGGGACCCGGGCGTATGCTCGGAAATGAATTCCGAGGTCCCAAGCCTTAGAAATCAATTTTTGAAAGAAATTGTTTTGTTGAAATATTTATGAAATAA
>ML373232.1:200280-238908 GCA_005239525.1 Nicotiana knightiana | reverse complement strand
CATAGCTTCTAACCTGGCAAACCCATCTTCTTGCCTTCCCCCTTGTTGTTGCTGAGGAGGGTAATATGATTGTTGCTAATTCTGATGGGTGTAACCTTGTGGCCTCTGATACGGTACTGCATTAACTTGTGGTCCCCTGACACCCATATTTCCACTGTTCTGTGGTTGGTGAGGTGGTCTATATGGTTGAACTTGCTGACCCCACTTCTGCCCCCCTTGTCTCTGGCTTCCATAGTTTGACACATAATTCATATTTTCTGGATAAGGAAGGTGATGACATTCTGCATTCCATTGATTACCAAGTGGTTGAATAATGCAAGATGTGCATAAGCCCCTATTGGTTGTGTCAACGATGTGTACCTGCTGTTTTTGTCCCGATTCTTCCACCTTCTTAGTAATTATACTCATTTGTGTTATCAAGGTGGCTACGTTCTCTACAATGGTATTAGATCGATCAAATGGCACTGAATGAACTACAGGAGTAATGGGTGCATTCCTTGTTGTCCATCCTGAATTTTGTGCCATCTTATCAAGTAATACTTGACTCTCTCTCCACGTTTTGCTCAGGAATGCTCCACCAGCCGAAGCATCAACATTTGCTTTCACAGTATCAGCTAAACCCATGTAGAAACGCTGCCCCAACATTTGCTCTGGAATGCCATGATGTGGACAGATAACCAGCATCCTCTTAAATCTTTCCCATGTCTCTTGTAGTGTTTCAACTGGTTTCTGTCTGAAGCTCAAGATTTCATCAATTTGTTGAGCAGTCTTGTTGGGTGGATGAAACTTGTTCACGAACTGTTTAACTAACTCCTCCCATGTGGTAATGTAATTGATGTGGAGTGAGTTAAGCCAAGTTAAGGCAGCACCAGTCATTGAGAATGGAAACAACAACAGTTTTATTGCCTCCTGAGTAACGTTAGGCTGCCTCTCTATTTTGCAGATTGACAGGAAGTTTTTCAAGGGCTGCTGGGGGTCTTCAATGTATGACCCTGAGAATAGCCCTTTTATCTGCAATATGTGCAGCATATTATTTGTTATCTGAAAGGACTCGGCCTGTATCTGAGGAACCAGTATCGTTGTGGCCAAATTCTCAGCTGTAGGTTGTGCCCAGTCATATAGGGGAGCCTCTGCCCCTATGTGAGCGATTGGGTCTACCACGTCATCCCCATGATTGTTCCGGTTGTGTGCATCTTCCATGTCTATTTCAATTTGTTCAATTTGTGGTTGATGTTTGCTTTTCCGATTGGTCCGGTTTATGGCCATGAAAACTTTCTCGGGGTTTGATAAGGGTTCAACTACTTCACTAGTCCTCGATGAATTTATAGGCATGCACCTGCAACACGTTAGCAAACGTTAAATTTTCAATGTAAAAATGAAAATTTTAAAGAAAATTGACTATATTTCAGAATTTTGTATCTCTTCCAACTCAATTGATAATACCGTTAATTCTCTGGCTTGATCACGCTCAACTATGTCTAATAAAAGACTAAACGGGCGTTGCAAATATAATCCGGGGTATTACACCCAGAGTCGATCCCACAGGGAATTTACGTATCAATTAAGCCGTCGGAATACGAAACTTTTACTGAATCAATTCGCTCAAGACTTTTGAATATCAATTGGTAATATTTTACTAATTCTACTGACAAAATAATAAACTAGCAATTAACTAACAATATGATGTAAACAATGATAATAAAGGTCTAAGGTTTTGTTTCCCCCGTTGGTGAATTCTTTCTCGGATATTTCTTATAGTTTGATTAATCGTCTCTATCAATCATGAACACTCTATCTACCATAAATATCTCTTCAGTAATTATGATAACTTACTAGACGCACTCTCTCAAGTTACTCTAGCTAGATTGCAATACAATTCACTTTAGATTGCACCCGAGGTATCTTTATCTCTAATCCAACCTCTAAACCCTTGGTTATGACTTTCGTCTATACTCCGGGAGTGATTTTGTTCCACAACTACCTAAATATGCACTCTCTCTCAAGTAGATACATAACAAATAGGAACAGCTAATTGAGGGCCCTTTCAATCAACTACAACAAGAAAATAGTTTAACAAATAGAGATTAATCAACAAAAATATATTGATATCACAACAATTCATCCCCAACGGGTTCTACCAAAACCCTAGATTAAAGGATTTAGATACTCATGTTCATAAGAATCAAACCCAAAAGAAATCGCATAATTGAACTACAACGTAATGAATAAAAGAAGTAAAAATCAATGTTTTGTCACTTCAATGGTTTTCTCTCTTCGAATCCTTCGTCTGCCTTACGATCCCCCATAGAGTTGTGTTTTAGGGATCTATTTATATGTTTATGACAAACCCTAAACGTGTAGGAGACTTCTATTCCAACCGGGAAACACTTAAACTCGTCAAAACTCGGAATTGACCGAAACAAGGGGCCTGGCGTTTGGGACCTGGCGCCTGGCTAACTCCAGGCTAAGGCTGGCGTTTGGTATCTAACTCCTAGCTAACGCCAGGATAAGGCTGGCGTTTGGACTCCAACGCCAGGCTAAGGCTGGCGTTTGGGCTCTAGCGCCCGGCTATAGCCCGTTGCACTCCTCCTCGCCCCTTGAGCATATTTTCGATGTATTTGCATCCATTTAGCTCGGTTTCCATCTCCAATTCACCTACACATTAAATAGACTCTATTATGCACATAAAAAGTGTATTTTTATCATTAACGCACATAAAATGTAGGGCATACAACATGTTAAACCATGAATTCTAGCCTCGCATCATTAGTCTTGAGTTAATTCACGACCGTGCACTGGTTCGAATTTATTGATTCTCTAATTAATTAGGGTAATTAAACTAACTAATCTAATTATTGAAATAAACTATGAAACATGTAACGATCATGCTTTACAAACCGTAAATCCTAATAACCGTATACTCACTATCATCTAATCAAACAGGCAGGGAATCGTGCATACAGTTATAAGTCTGATTATGCATGTAATCATTCTTGTCAAGAAGAAACTATTACTATTTAAGAACATGCTTTTCACAAATATAATCAAATCTTAATTAATCAGGGAGACAAAGCATGGATAATGACAGAAAACAGTGAAGAAGAACAAAAACCTAGACCTAAAACAGTAACAAGATCAGTGGTTACCAAAAAAAAAAGAAATATTCGTGCTTTTGGCTTGAGAACAAACATGTACAGAATAATGAAACAAAGGAAAAACTAATCTAGACAAAAAAAGCAAAGCAAACAGACATTTAAGCATAGAAACAGTAAGGAGGAGATGAAATACCCGTTAAAGGGGGTTTGGCCGGAAAAAATTGAAGGTTGCCGGACCTTGCTGGACTCCGGCGGGGTTTGAGAATGACTCAAACCCTATTCTCAAACCCACATGAATCAATAGCTTTCATCAAGATCTATTGACTCATATGGGTACGAGTCATTAAACATTCTTGAATTGGCCGGATATGGACCTTTAGGTTTTTAAGTATTCTAGATCTAAATTTCGAAGATTTTGGTTGGGTTTCTGGGAAACTGATAGTGGATGGGGTTAAGGGTGAGGAGAGGGTTGTAGGGTGAAAGTTTGGGGTGGTTTGGAGGTCGTCCTCCACCGGTAGGCGATTTTCGGTGGGCGGAGCAAGGTGGGAATCCTAGGGCGGCTTGGGTTTGGTTATACAGAAGAGAGAGAGACGGAGGGGATGGGGAGGGTATTAGACTTCTAACTAATGGGGTAGGGAGTGATATTTGGACACTTATGTAGTTATAGGAGTGGGGGGTTCCCAGTCGTTAGATCTTAGAAGATCAACGACTGGGATTTGCTAAATCCTAAACGGGGTCGTTTTGGGTACTGGGGCTGGGCAGGCCGGGTAAGGGGTCTATTGGGCTGGGTACGTTTGGGTGGTGTAAATAAAGAATTGGGTCTGGGTCCTTCTTGGCCCAGGTCCGATTTTTAACATTCTAAGCTTAATTCCAAACTAATTAATCTAATAATAATCAAACCTAATTAAATTTAAAAGATGCAATAATCAATTTCGTCTTTATTTTGTATAATTATATATTAATCAGGAATAAAACAATTAATTCAATACTCCTAATTAAATCTATAGTTTTGTCAGATAAAAAATAATTAATTTTAGAAATCAGTTATCAAAACTACATTACCTCAAATAATCATCATTTGTTAGCTACTTAATTCAATTATTTATAAATAAATTTGTAATTCTTTGATAATAACAATTCACCTAATTATGCAATTTAAAATAATTTTAAAAGATGAATTATAAATATGCGATGCAAAACAATTCACAATTAACACTAAAATTCAACCAAATTCATAAGATTAATTTACTTATCTAATTTTGTAGGAGTATTTAGTAGGTGAAAAATTACATGCTCACACCCATATGTTGCAAATGCGACAATTTCATCGCATTTGCGATGACTGCTAAAATCCGAAGGGTTCGCAATTGCGACCCCCTGATCGCAATTGTGATACCCCCAAACTGTTAAAACAGATTTTTGACAGGATTTTCACCCATTTTTCAATTCTCTCAAACCCTAAACCTCTATAGGCTATTTTCCAAAGACCCAAACTTCTCCAAATCATTGATAAGTGATCTCTAACTAATCCGTTTCAATCCTTAACAACTTTTAACAAGATTTCAACCAAAAATCTAGAGTTTTCATGGTAAAAATTGGGTTTTTGGGTAGAACTTAGGACTTTCAAAATTTGGGGATTTAGACCTCAAATTGAGGTCAGATTCCAAAACCAATTGTATATCCGGGCTCGGGGGAGAATGGGTAAATGGATTTTGGTCCGAACCCGAGTTTAAACCAAGCGGGCCCGAGGTCGATTTTCATATTTTGATAAGAAAACCATAGTTTTTCATTAAAGTTTATACCTTTAGCAATAATTAATGATATTGAACCCAATTGTGATTAGATTCGAGTGAGTTGAAGCCCAATTCTAAAGGAAAAGCAATGCTTGAGCAGTGAGTGGTCTGCGAATTCGAGGTAAGTGTTGTATCTAACCTTAGCTTGAGGGAATAGGTATTGTGTGACCACTTGTTACCTATGTTGTTGCTAAATCCAATGTATAGGTGAGGTGACGAGTACTTATACGTTGTGGTCAGGTCATAACATGAGAGTGAAAGTAAATTCTTGTTATTTTGGCAGTTGTAAAGCCTATTATTTGGTATTATCGTTGTTGTTGAAAGGTTGGAACTTTGGTACCCGGTTCCACCATGATGGATAAAATTGTTAATATTGAATTGATAAATGAAAATAGAAACTATGATGAAAGATCAATTTCCTGCAAAATTCCTCTTTGTATGTTGTTAATGATTCTGTGATTGGTAAGGAGGAGTGTAAAGCATGAAGGATGATGTCGTGCATGATTAAAATATATTTTATTGTGAGAAAGAGTGTAAAGCACGAAGGGTGATGTCGTGCCTGAATGAAATACATTGTGAGAGTAAAATGTAATGACCCAGTCGGTCGTTTCGTGAGATTAGCCTTGTTTCCCCCATTTCTTCTTTATCATATATTTCTTAGCTTGTTTATGTTGTGTTGGGTCGGTTGGTTTGGGTTCGGAGTGGTCATGGTGAGAACAGAGGCACTTAGCCTCTTAAAGTAGCCTAATAGTTGAAAAGTCAAACTGAGAGTTGACTTATTGGTAAACGGCATCGGAATGCTGATTTTATGGCTAGGTTAGCTTCGCTAGGTGATTTCAGACTTAGGAGTGTGCTCAGAATGAAGTTTTGATGTCTGATGTAGAATTAGGCTTGAATTGGCGAAATTTAGTTTTTGGCGATTTTCGGTCGGCAATGGAAAGTAAGCTGTAGGAGGTGAAATGGAATTCCGACAGTTGGAGCAGGTTCGTAATGTCATTTTGGGTATGCGTGCAAATTTTCAGGTCAACCGGATGTGTTTTGGTTGGTTTCGGCATCATTGGCGAAATTTAGAAGTTTCAAAGTTCATAGGTTTAAATTTGATGTAATTGTGGTGTTTTTGTGTTGTTTTTGGTGTTTCGAAGGCTCGACTAAGTTTGAATGATGCTATGGGGTGTGTTGATATATTTGGTTGGGGACCCGAGGGGCTCAGGATTGATTTCGGATGGTTAGCGGGGGTTTGGACTTAGGAAATTTGCAGCAAATAGTTGTTGGTGTGAATCTACTGGTGTGGCCGCGCCTGCGGAAGGGGAGCCGCATGTGTGATATTGCAAATGTGAAGGACCCTGCGCAGGTGCAAAGATAGGCCAGGCAGGAGGAATCCGCAGGTGCGAAGCAATGGACGCACCTGCGAAGCCGCAGGTGCGGAAAAGGGATCACAGGTGCGAGAATTGGACTGTTAGTGGGATATCGCAGGTGCACACCTGGGACCGAAGGTGCGGGTCCACAGGTGCGAGGAATTATCCACAGGTGCGGATTAACTAGGCAGAACAGTATAAAAGAGTGCCTCCGCTAATATTTTGGCATTTCCTCCATTGTTGCATGCGGATTGAGCTTGTTTGAGAGCAAATTGAAGGAGGGATTCGAAGGTCTTCAATGGAGGTAAGTTCCCGGATTATAAAACTCGTTTCTATGCTATTTTGTACAGATTAGGCTTGTAATTTGAAGAATTAAAGTGGAAAAAAGTTGGTAAAAATGGGGAGGAAATTTGGAAATTATTTTGGTGATTTGAGTGGGCAATTATGGTCTGATTGAGGTGTTTTTGGTATATATAGAATCGTAGGAGGATGAGGATTCTAGTGATGTAAATTTTATTGAATTCCGATACGTGGGCACGGGACTCGGATTTGGCCAAATTTCGAGAATTGTGTTAAAATGTATATCTTTCGATTGAATTTTGTTGCGTTAGCGTATATTGATGATGTTAATCTGATTTTGGTTAGATTCTGAGCATTTGGGAGCCAATTTGAGGGGCAAGCGCATCGCGGAGTAGCTTTTCTGCTGTTTCGAGGTAAGTAATGATTGTAACTCTAAACCTGAGGGTATGACACCCCGTTATTTGATATTATGTTGATAAATGAGGTGACGCACATGCTAGGTGACGAGCATGAGGGCGTGCACCGATAGAGATTGTGACTTGGTCCGTCTCGTAGCGACTCTTAAGCCACGTATTCGATTTGAAACCTTATGACATCCTGTCTTTCAGAAGTTTATACTTGTTTATGCACTGTGAGCCATGTTTTGGGGCCTTGTGCCGATCTGTTTAAACCCTCGGGGGGTACTTTTACACTAATCTACCACTATCCTAATAGAACAATTGTGACCTCAGTCATGTTTCCTACTTGTTGTTATTGTCATTGTTATCACACTGCTTTGAAAACTCCGAAAAGTATTTTGGGTTGAGTCTCGTGAGTTGAGATAAATTGCCCAAGTGGCTTGTGAGGGTGACTGAGTCAGGCCAAGAGCCGAGTATCTGAGAATAGCTATGGATCGGGTTGCACACTGCATTAGTATATATGTGTTAAGCCGAGCGTCGAGTATGTGAGGATAGTTATGGGATGGGCTGCGCGCTGCAACAATATACATGTTGTATATTATATGTGGATCGAGATGCACGCCACAGCAATATAGATTATATACATATATAGATTGGGCTGCACGCTGCAGCAATATACATATTGGATCGGACTGCATGCCGCAGCAATATACATATCAGATCCGTCTGCACGCCGCAGTAGATATAGCGGTTGGGCTAAAGGAGCCCCACCACGAGTCTGTACACCCCCAGTGAGCGGAGATACTAATAGTGGAATCACGAGTGACTGAGAGGCTTGCCCGAGAGGCTTTATTGTGAGTTATAATGTGACCAAGGGGCTTAGATTTTATGAACATGATGTTTTCACTCTTCTTTACACTGAGCGTCTGATAATAAATGTTGGACAAATGTTTTCATACAAGATTTTTTAAAATGGATACCGGAGTTTTATGAAATATTCGGGATTGTAGATTCCTGACTTGATTTATTCATTTCCACCGTTATTCATTATATGGATTTACATGATTTAAATTGCTCGTCACTACACTCAAGTTTTTAGTTACATTGATTACTTACTGAGTTGGCGTACTCACGTTACTCCCTGCATCTCTGCGTGCAGATCCAGGTACTGGACCATCCCACTAGTTGATTTCCGGATGAGCTTGGAGTTGTTCGAGGATTGAGGTAGCTGCTCAGCATCCCTAGCTCACTTCCTTTCCTTCCCTCAGATTATAGTTTCTTTTGGTCTTTTGTACCTCAGACTTTTGTTGTAGCAAGTCACTATTGTACCTTGCATTTTCATTGTTAGATGCTCATGACAATTGACTCCGCTTTGGGGAAGTGTGTATTTGCTTCATCTCATTCTGTTATTTTTAAATCTACTAAAATTTTGGGAAAATTGATATTTATATTGATATTCTGAAATGGTTGGCTAGCCTAGTTCCATGTTAGACGCCATCACGGCCGGTTAGGATTTGGGGTCGTGACAAGTTGGTATCAGAGCCTAGGTTACATAGGACTCAACGGTCATGAGCAGGTTTAGTAGAGTCTTACGGATCGGTACGGAGATGTATGTACTTATCTTCGAGAGGCTATAAAACCCTTAGGAAGAATCTCATTTTTCTTGAATTCTATCGTGCCATTTGATTGGTTCTGGAAATCTAAATGTCTGTTGTTTCATTCCCTCACAGATGGTGAGGACCACCACCGATTAGGGCGATCAGCCACCAGCTAGACCAGCAAGGGGTCGAGGCGGCGGTCGAGGCTGTAGTAGAGGTAGGGGCCAGCCCGTGCGGCAGCCAAGGTAGTATCAGTTGATCCCCCTACTGTTCAGGATCAGGTTCTTGCCGCAGATGCTCCAATGGGACAGGCTCAAGCACCGGCAGTGCTTATTGTTATTCCGAGTCTTTAGGAGACCTTGGCTCAGATCTTGACGGTGTGTACCACCCTTGCTCAGGCAGTGGCTGCTACTTCTCAGGCCGGGGGAGGCAGTTAGACTCCAGTTGCCCGGGCACCTGAGCAGGCTACTTAGGGCCAGGAGACAACAAGGGCGGTTCCAGCACAACCGGATGCTCCAGTTCAGGACTTCGTGGTCCCAGCTATGCCAGATGATGAGCAGCATAGGCTGGAGAGGTTTAGTAGACTACAGCCTCCGACATTTAGTGGTGTTGAGGGCGAGGATGCGCAGGGTTTTCTAGATAAGTGCCAGAAGATGCTGTGTACTGCTGGGATTTTGGGGACCAGTGGGGTCTCATTTGCTACCTTTAAGTTTTCTGGTGCTGCTTTCACCTGGTGGGTGTCTTTTAAGAGGCGTAGGACTGTTGGTTCAGCACCCCTTACCTGGAAGCAGTTCTCCACTATCTTCTTGGAGAAGTATCTAACCCAGTCTCACAAGAAGGAGGAGCGCAGGCATTTTGAGCAGTTGTGTCAGGGGGAGCTATCAGTGACACAGTATGAGATACGGTTTTCGGAGTTGGATCGCCATGACACCGAGTTGGTCCCTACAGATAGGGAGAGGATTAGGAGGTTTGTGGATGGCCTCACTTATCAGCTCCGCCTTTTTTTGACCCGGGAGAGAGTATTGGATGCTACATCCGAGCAAGTAGTTGATATTTCTCGAGATATTGAGTTGGTTCGCCGCCAGGAGCAGGTAGAGAGGGAGGCCAAGAGGCCTCGTGGATCGGGTGGTTCTAGTGGTGCTCCTTCCAGGGGGCAGTTTCAGCATGGCAGGGGCCATCCATTCAGGCCTCCTCAGTCAGGCCGCCCAGCCTATAGTGGTGCATCTTCTGGGCATGGTCCCTGCGGTTTTCAGCCCGGACATTCTTCATTCGGTGCCCTTCCAGCCCAGAGTGCATCTCGAGCACCATCAGCTCAGGGTTCTTCTATGCATGGTTCTCCTAGTGGCCATTCTGTTGTAAGGGGTTCATTTCAGTCCTAGACTCCAGCTCCAAGGAGCTGTTATGAGTGTGGGGAGTTCGGGCATAAGAGGAGGCAGTGTCCTCATCTTCTTAGAGGTCCATCTCAGCTGAGGAGCCAGCCTTCGACTTCAGCTCCAGTTACTTCACAACCCACCTAGGCAGCCAGGGGTAGTAGTCAGTCAGCTAGGGGTCACCCTAGAGGGGGAGGTCGAGCAGGTGGAAGTCAGGCCCGTATGCATGCATTCCCAGCCAGGCCAGATGCTGGCCTCTGATGTAGTGATCGCAGGTATTGTCTCAGTCTGTTGCCGAGATGCTTTGGCTTTATTTTACCCTAGTTCTACATATTTCTATGTTTCTTCATGTTTTTCCCATTTCCCGGATATGCCTCGTGAGTCTTTAGTTACATCTGTTCATGTGTCGACTTCAGTGGGCGATATCTATTGGGGGTCTGGAGATCCCAGTGGACCTACTGTTACTCAACATAGTCGATTTTGATGTGATATTGGGCATGGACTGGTTATCTCCGTGTCATGTCGTTCTTGATTGTCACGCTAAGATCGTGACCTTAGCTATGCCCGGATGTCCGAGGGTTGAGTGGGGAGGTTCTTCTGATTATGTGCCTAGCAGGGTGATTTCCTACCTGAAGGCTCAGTGTATGGTTAAGAAGGGGTGTTTACCTTATCTGGCTTTCGTGAGGGAAGTCAGTGGTGAGACTCCCGCTATTGATTTGGTCCCTGTGGTCCGTGATTTTTCGGACGTGTTTCCTACAGACCTGCCAGTCATGCCTTCTGACAGGGACATTAATTTTGGTATTGACCTGGTGCCAGACACTCAGCCTATTTCTATTCCACCTTATCGTATGGCACCAGCAGAGCTAAAGGAATTAAAGGAGAAGCTTCAGGAACTCCTAGATAAGGGGTTCATTCGGACTAGTGTGTCACCTTGGGATGCACCGGTGTTGTTTGTAAAGAAGAAGGATGGTTCTATGCGTATGTGTATTGATTATCGGCAACTGAACAGAGTTACGGTGAAGAATCGGTATCCCTTGCCTCGTATAGATGACTTGTTTGATCATTTGCAGGGTGCCAGGTTATTTTCTAAGATTGACTTGCGTTCCGGCTATCATCAGTTGAAGATTCGGGGGCCAGACATCCCGAAGACTGCTTTCAGGACTAGATATGGTCATTATGAGTTTCTGGTTATGTCATTCGGGGTGACCAATGCCCCAGAAGCCTTTATGCACTTGATGCACAGTGTATTCTGGCCTTATCTGGATTCTTTCGTCATCGTGTTTATTGACGATATCTTGGTATATTCCCGATCTCGAGAGGATCATGAGTAGCATTTGAGAGTTGTGCTTCCGACATTGAGAGAGAAGAGATTGTATGCAAAATTTTTGAAGTGTGAGTTCTGGCTTGATTCAGTAGCATTCTTGGGCCACGTGGTGTCCAGTGAGGGTATTGAGGTTGATTCGAAGAAGGTAGAGGTGGTGCAGAGTTGTCCTAGACCGACATCAGCTACTGAGATTCGCAGTTTCCTTGGTTTGGCAGGGCACTACCGTCGTTTCGTAGAGGGATTTTCATCTATTGCTGCACCTATGACCAGACTGACCCAAAAGAGTGCTTAGTTCAGGTGGACTGAGGAGTGTGAGGAGAGCTTTCAGAAGCTCAAGTCAGCTTTGAGTACAGCTTCGATATTGATTTTTCCTACGAGTTCAGGTTTTTATACAGTTTACTATGATGCCTCAAGAGTTGGCCTCGGAGCAGTTTTGATGCAGGATGGTAGGGTGATTGCTTACGTGTCCAGACATTTTAAGGTACACGAGAAGAATTATCCAGTGCACGATCTTGAGCTAGCAGCTATTGTCCACGCCTTGAAGATTTGGCGTCATTATTTGTATGGAGTTTATTGTGAGATTTTCACTGATCACCGTAGTTTGCGGCATCTGCTTAAGCAGAAGGATCTGAATTTGTGTCAGAGGAGTTGGTTGGAGCTTCTCAAGGATTATGACCTTACTATTCTATATCATCCGGGGAAGGCCAATGTAGTGGCTAATGCCCTGAGTCATAGAGCGGAGAGTTTGGGGAGTTTAGCCTACCTTCCAGTAGCAGAGCGGCCATTAGAACTTGATGTTCAGGTGTTAGCGGGTCAGTTGGTGAGATTGTATCTATTAGAGCCTCCACGAATATTGGCTTCTATAGTCTCCAGGTCTTCTATTTATGATCAGATTAGAGCACGCCAATATGATGATCCACACTTGCTTGTTCTTCAGTACAGGGTCCGTCGTGGTGATGTCAGGGATGTGGTTATTGGTGATGATGGGGTCATGAGGATGCAGGGCCGGATTTGTGTGCCTAATGTAGATGGACTTCGATATTTGATTCTAGCTGAGGCCCATAGTTCGCGGTATTCCATCCATCCGGGTGCCGCGAAGATGTATCAGGATCTGTGACAGCATTATTGGTGGAGGCGGATGAAGAGGGATATTGTTGAGTTTGTGGCTTGGTGTCTCAACTGTCAGTTGGTCAAGTTTGATCACCAGAGGCCAGGTGGATTGCTTCAGAGATTTGATATTCCGGAGTGGAAGTGGGAGCAAATCACCATGGACTTCGTAGTTGGACTCCCATGAACTTCGAGGAGGTTTGATGCTATATGGGTTATGGTGGATCGGCTGACCAAGTCCGTGCACTTCATTCCTGTTGGTACTACTTATTCTTCGGTGCGGTTAGTTGAGATTTATATCAGGGAGATTGTCCGATTGCATGTGGTTCCAGTTTCTATCATTTCTGATAGAGGAACTCAGTTCTGGAGAGCCGTAAAGAGAGAGTTGGGTACTCAGGTCGAGTTGAGCACAGCGTTTCATCCTCGGACCAACGGGCAGTCGGAGTGTACTATTCAGATTTTGGAGGATATGTTGCGTGCATGTGTCATTGATTTTGGCGGTTCATAGGACCAGTATCTGCTACTCGTTGAGTTTGCATATAATAATAGTTATCAGTAGAGTATCCAGATGGCTCCGTATGAGGCTTTATATGGTAGGAGGTGCAGATCTCCGGTTGGTTGGTTTGAGGCGGGCGAGGATAGGCTATTGGGCACAGACGTGGTTCAGGATGTGTTGGCTAAGGTGAAATTAATTCAGGAGCGGCTTCGCACGGCGCAGTCTAGGCAAAAGAGTTATGCGGACTGGAAGGTCCGAGATGTGTCTTTCATGGTTGAGGAGAAGGTACTGCTAAAAGTGTCACCATAAAGGGTGTTATGAGGTTCGGGAAGAGGGGAAAGTTGAGTCCCCGATTTATTGGGCCTTTTGAGGTGCTTCAGAGGGTTGGGGAGGTGGCTTATAGACTTGCCATGCCTCCCAGCTTATCGAGATTCATACTGTGCTCCATGTTTCGATGCTCCGGAAGTATGTTGGTAAACCGTCTCATGTTTTAGACTTCAGCACGGTTCAGCTCGAGGGTGATATATCATATGAGGTAGAGCCGGTGGCTATATTGGGTCGTCGGGTCAGAAAGCTGAGTCTAAGGATATAGCTTCAATGAAGGTTCAGTGGAGAGGACAACCGGTGGAGGATGCAACCTGGGAGACCGAGCGGGAGATGCGGGATAGATATCCTCACTTATTCGAGACTCCAGGTATGTTTCTAGACCCGTTCGAGGACGAACATTTGTTTAAGAAGGGGAGGATGTAACGACACGGCCGGTCGTTTCGTGAGATTATCCATGTTTCCCCATTTCTACTTTATCATATATTGCTTAGCTTGTTTATGTTGTGTTGGGTCAGTTGGTTTGGGTTCGGAGTGGTCGTGGTGAGAACAGAGGCACTTAGTCTCTTAAAGTAGCCTAATAGATAAAAAGTCAAACTGAGAGTTCACTTATTGGTGAATGACCTCGGAATGCTGATTTTATGGCTCGGATAGCTTCGCTAGGTGATTTTCTACTTAGGAGTGTGTTCAGAATGAAGTTTTGATGTCCGGTGTAGAATTAGGCTTGAATTGGCAAAGGTTAGTTTTTGGTGATTTCCGGTCGGCAGTGGAAAGTAGGCTATAGGGGTTGGAATGGAATTCCGACAGTTGGAGTAGGTTCGTAATATCATTTTGGGTATGCGTGCAAATTTTGAGGTCAACCGGATGTGTACTGGTTGGTTTCGACATCATTGGCGAAATTTAGAAGTTTCAAAGTTCATAGGTTTGAATTTGATGTAATTTTGGTGGTTTTGTGTTGTTTTTGGTGTTTCGAAGGCTCGAATAAGTTTGAATGATGCTATGGGGTGTGTTGATATGTTTGGTTGGGGCCCCGAGGGGCTCGAGATTGATTTCGGACGGTTAGCGAGGATTTGGACTTAGGAAATTTGCAGCAAATAGCTGTTGGTGTGAATCTACTGGTGTAGCCGCGCCTGCGGAAGGGGAGCCGCAGGTGCGATGCCACAGGTGCGAAGGACCCTGCGCAGGTGCGAAGATAGGCCAGGCAGGAGGAATCTGCAGGTCCGAAGCAATGGACGCACCTGCGAAACCGCAGGTGCGGAAAAGGGATCGCAGGTGCGAGAATTGGACTGTTAGTGGGATATCGCAGGTGCACACCTGGGACCGCAGGTGCACACCTGTTACTGCAGGTGCGGGTCCGCAGGTGCGAGGAATTGTCCGCAAGCGGATTAACTGGGCAGAACAGTATAAAAGAGTGCCTCCGTGAATATTTTGGCATTTCCTCCATTGTTGCATGTGGATTGAGCTTGTTTGGGAGAAAATTGAAGGGGGGATACGAAGGTCTTCAGTGGAGGTAAGTTCCCGGATTATAAAACTCGTTTCTATTCTATTTTGTACGGAGTAGGCTTGTAATTTGAAGAATTAAAGTGGAAAATAGTTGGGAAAAATGGGGAGTAAATTTTGAAATTATTTTGGTGATTTGAGTGGGCAATTATGGTCCGATTGTGGAGTTTTTGGTATGTATAGAATCGTTGGAGGATGGGGATTCTAGTGATATAAGTTTTATTGAATTCCGAGACGTGGTCACGGGGCTCGGGGCTCAGATTTGGCCGAATTTCGAGAATTGTGTTAAAATTTATATCTTTCGATTGGATTTTGTTCTGTTAGCGTATATTGATGATGTTAATCTGATTTTGGTTAGATTCGGAGCATTTGGGAGCCAATTCGAGGGGTAAGCGCATCGCGGAGTAGCTTTTGGCCTGTTTCGAGGTAAGTAACTATTGTAACTCTAAACTTGAGAGTATGACACCCCGTTATTTGATATTGTGTTGATAAATAAGGTGACACACATGCTAGGTGACGAGCATGGGGGCGTGCACCGATAGCGATTGTGACTTGGTCCGTCCCGTAGCGACTATTAGGCCGCTTATTCGATTTGAAACCTTACGACATCCTGTCTTTCAGAAGTTTATACTTGTTTATGGACTGTGAGCCATGTTTTGGGGCCTTGTGTCGACCTGTTTAGACCCTCAGGGGGTACTTTTACACTATTCTACCCAGCTCACCTCCTTTCCTTCCCTCAGACAGATTATAGTTTCTTTTTGTCTTTTGTACCTCGGAATTTTGTTGTAGCAAGTCACTGTTGTACCTTGTATTTTCAGTTTTAGATGTTCATGACAGTTGACTCCAGGTTTTTGGGGAAGTGTGTATTTGCTTCATCTCATTTTGCTATTTTTAAATCTGCTAAAATTTTGGGAAAATTGATATTTATATTGATAGTCTGAAATGGTTGGCTAGCCTAGTTCCATGATAGGCGCCATCACGGCTGGTTAGGATTTGGGGTCGTGACATAAAAGCACGAAGGGTGATGTCGTGCCTGAATTAAATACATTGTGAGAGTAAAAGCACAAAGGGTTATGTTGTGTATGATTATTTATGATATGGGGAGGACGAGAGTAAAACCACAAAGGATGGTACCGTGCCAGTTCCTTTTCCTATTCTTTTTGCTTTAAATTATTGTTGATTACTGTTTATTGTTGTCTTGTTGTTTTTCTCATTCCTTATGTTGAATTCCCCATAGCATGGTCCCTTCCCATTATTGGATATAATGTTAACTCTTTAATTGCTATTATTGTTGCTAGTATATTTATACATGTCCAGGTTTTATGTGATGTCTTGTCCTAGCCTCTTCACTACTTCGTCGAGTTTAGGCTCGGCACTTACTCAGTACATGGGGTTAGGTTGTACTGATACTACACTCTGCACTTCTTGTGCAGATCCAGGCACCGGTCAGAGCTGATTCTTTGAGTATAGTTGAGTTTTTACGCGAAGGCACGAGGTAGATCTGCTGGTGTCTGCTGATTCCTAGAGTCTTCCCTTATTTATTTAGATACTGTTTTATTTCATCAAAAACAGAGACATATTTCTTTTAGCCCATTTATTTGTAGTACTCTTTAGTGGCTCGTGAATTGTGATACCAGACCCTGGGTTGTTATATGGTAGATATTTAGTTCGTGGTTCGGTTTATTTATTCGGTTATCATTCATGAAGTTATTTATTGGGAAATATTAGATTCAGTAGTCACTTTGATTTGTTTATTCATGTTTAAGAAAATTGTTAAAAAAAAGGTTAGTTAAGTTCTAACATTGGCTTGCCTAGCAAGTGTGGTGTTAGGCTTCATCACGATCCCATGGGTTGGGAATTTGGGTCGTGACAAGTTGGTATCAGAGCTCTAGGTTTCCTGGGTCTCACAATTCAGGAACAAGCTTAATAGAGTCTGAGGGATCGGTATGGAGACGCCTGTTAGGCTATGAAGTTAGGAACAAACTCATTTTATTTCTACACTGTCGTGCGATTATTGATATCTCAAAAAAAATTGATTGAACTCTACTATCCTCTCGTAGATGGCGAGAACACGTGCTTCCTCTTCCTCTAGCCAATAATACGATCCTCCAGCAGCAGCAACAGCTTCTATTAGGGGCAGAGGCAGGGGCAGGTTTCAGCCCATTGCTCATAGTGCAGACCCAATTGTGGAGCCCCAGGTTGAGATTGATGAGGGGGCTCCAGCTCAGACCATTCCAGCTAGACCACCTCAGGCCCCATAAGGGTTCATTGCTACTTCGGTGCTTCAGGATGCTTTGGCCCGATTAGTGGGCCTTATGGAGAGTGTAGCCCAGACTGGCGCACTCCCTGTTACAGTAACCGTATCTCAGGATGGAGGACGGTCCAGACTCTTGCTACCCACACTCCTGATCAGAATAATCCTCAGGTCCAGACCGCAGAAGCCAACCCAGTTGGGGTAGTTCAGACAGTTGCTGCAACATCGATTGTTGATGGGGCAGCTATGACTTCCGATGCTTTGTGGAGACTGGACAGGTTCATCAAGCTTTTCCCTGTTCACTTCAGTGGTGCTACTTCAGAGGACCCTCAGGAATATCTGGACAGATGTCATGAGGTTCTTCGTAATATGGGTATTTTGGAGACCAATGGGGTCGACTTCGCCGCGTTTCAGATGACTGGTTCCGCCAAGAAATGGTGGAGGGATTATTTATTGACTAGACCAATTGGGTTACCTGCTCTAACTTGGGATCAGTTTTCTCACCCCTTTTTGGAGAAATTTTTTCCTATCACTACTAGAGAAGAGAAGCGTCATGAGTTCGAGCGTCTTCAGCAGGGCGGCATGTCAGTTACCCAGTTTGAGAACCGCTTCATGGATTTGGCTCGCCATGTTATTATTTTGTTACCCACAAAGAGAGAAAAATTTAGGAGATTTATTGAGGGCCTTTCTCAGCCCATCAGGTTGCAGATGGCTAAGGAGACAGGGGCTGAGATTTCCTTTCAGGACGCGGCCAATGTGGCCAGGAGAGTTGAGTCGGTTGTTGGGATGGGAGGACGGGGGTCAGACAAGAGACCTCGCCATTCCGGTGGATTCAGTGGTGCCTCATATAGAGGCGGGATTACTCAATGTAGAGGCCATCCTTCCAGGCCATTTAATTCGGTATTTCAGACGTCCCAAGGGGCCCCAGGTAGTCGTGGCTATCAATTGCCTTATTTTGATCAGTCAGCCCCTATTGATGCACCTCCTCTCCAGAGCTTTTAGGGGGGATATCGAGGTCGACAAAGTCAGTTTGCCAGCCAACAGTCTCGAAATTCGAGGTCTTGTTATACTTGTGGTGACCCGAGGCACATTGCTAGGTATTGCCCTTATGCGTCGAACAATTCTCAATACCAGAATTCTTGTGCTATAGTTCCGGCACCAGTTGTAGCACCACATGCCCATCCAGCTAGGGGTAGGGGTTAGGTAGCTAGAGGTAGAGGTCAGAATGCTAGAGGTGGAGGCCAGCCCGCTAGAGGTGGAGGCCAGCCCGTTAGAGATGGAGATCTATCTGTCAGGGGTCCTCCTGGTGACGTAGTTCAGGGTGGTGGGGCCTAGCCCCGATTATATGCATTTCCAGCCAGACCCGAGGCGGAGTCCTCCGATGCAGTTATCACAGGTACCATTTCAGTTTGTAATAGAGCTACTTTAGTTTTATTTGATCCGGGGTCTACTTATTCTTATGTGTCATATTTTGCCTCGTATTTGGTTGTGCCCCGTGACTCCTTGAGTGTCCCTGTTTATGTGTCTACGCCGGTGGGGGATGCTATTACGGTAGATCGTGTTGTGCTTAGTCGTTATTGAGGGTCTTGAAACTAGTGTAGACCTTTTGCTTCTTAACATGGTCGATTTTGATGTCATATTGGGCATGGATTGGTTGTCACCTTATTATGCCATCTTAGACTGTCACGCCAAGTCAGTTACTTTAGCTTTGCCGGGATTGCCTCGGTTAGAATGGAAAGGGACTCCTGGTCATTCTCCCAGCAGAGTGATTTCTTATGCCAAGGCTCGTCGCATGGTTGAGAAGGGATGTTTGGCTTATTTGGCTCATATTCGTGATTGTGATGCCGATATTCCTTCAATAGAGTCAGTGTCTATTGTACGGGAGTTTCCCGAAGTGTTTCCTACAGACCTACCGGGGATGCCACCCGATAGGGATATCAATTTTTGTATTGATGTTGCTCGGGGCACTAAGCCCATTTCTATTCCTCTATACTGGATGGCCCCACCAGAATTGAAAGAATTAAAAAAACAGTTGCAAGACCTGCTTGATAAGGGTTTTGTCAGGCCTAGTGTCTCGCCCTGGGGTGCACTGGTTTTGTTCTTAAAGAAGAAGGATGGATCAATGAGAATGGGTATAGATTACCAGCAACTGAATAAGGTTACTATCAAAAATAAGTATCGATTGCTGAGAATTGATGATTTATTTTATCAGCTTCAGGTTGCTAGTGTGTTTTCAAAAATTGATTGGAGATTGGGCTACCATCAGTTGAATATTAGGGCGTCCGATGTTCCTAATACAGCCTTTCGGACAAGGTATGGACACTATGAATTTTTGGTGATGTCTTTTGGCTTGACTAATGCCCCAGCAGTCTTTATGGATTTGATGAATCAGGTTTTCAAGCCTTATCTGGATTCCTTCGTAATTGTGTTCATTGATGATATTCTTATATACTCCCGCAGTCGGGAGGAGCATGAGCAGCACCTCCATATAGCACTCCAGACCTTGAGGGATAATTATTTGTATGCAAAATTTTCAAAGTGTGAATTATGGTTAGATTCGGTAGCTTTATTGGGTAACATCGTACCAGTAGAGGGTATTCAGGTAGATCCTAAGAATATAGAGGCAGTCAAGAACTGGCCTAGACCCACTTCAACCACGGAAATCAGGAGCTTCTTGAGTTTGGCGGGATACTACCATCTTTTTATGGAGGGGTTCTCGTCTGTAGCAGCCCCGATGATGAGATTGACTCAGAAGGGTGCCATGTTTAAATGGTCGTATGAGTGTGAGGCGAGCTTTCAGAAGCTCAAGACAGTTTTGACTTCAGCACCAGTGTTGGTGTTGCCATCAAGCTCAGGATCTTTTACAGTATATTGTGATGCTTCCCGTGTTAAGCTTGGAGCAGTATTGATGCAGGATGGCAGGGTGATTGCGTATGCGTCTCGGCAGTTGAAAGTTCATGAGAAGAATTATCCTATTCATGACTTGGAGTTAGCCGTCATTGTTCACGCATTGAAAATATGGAGGCACTATCTTTATGGCGTGCCATGTGAGGTTTACACGGATCATCATAGCCTCCAGTACTTGTTCAAGCAAAAGGATCTTAATTTAAGTCATAGGAGATGGCTAGAGTTATTGAAAGATTATGATGTCACTAATTGTATCATCCAGGAAAGGCCAATGTGGTGGCCTATGCATTGAGTAGGAAGGCAGTAATCATGGGCAGCATTGCATTTATTCCAGTTGGTGAGAGACCGCTAGCTTTAGATATTCAGACGTTGGCTAATCAGTTCGTGAGGTTGGACATTTCGCCCAGCCATGTTCTAGCTTGTACAGTTGCTCGGTCTTCCTTATTCGAGCGTATCATAGATCAGCAGGATGATGACCCGTACTTGATGGTCCTTAGGGACATCGTTCGGCGCGGTGGTGCCAAGAAGGTTACAGTTGGAGATGATGGTGTTTTGAGGATGCAGGGTCATATATGTATGCTATGTTGATGGCCTTCATGAGTTGATTCTTGAAGAATCTCACCGTTATAAGTATTCTATTCACCCGGGTGCTGCCAAGATGTACCAGGACCTACGGCAGCACTACTGGTGGCGAAGGATGAAAAAGGATATTGTTGCTTATGTGGCTCGTTGTTTGAATTACCAACATGTGAAATATGAGCATCAGAGAGCCTGTGGTTTACTTCAGCAGATAGAGATTCCTGAGTTGAAGCGGTAGCATATCACTATGGACTTCGTTGTTGGACTCCCACGGACTTAGAGGAAGTTCGACACCATTTGGGTTATTGTGGATAGGTTGACTAAATCAGCACATTTCATTCCAGTGGCAAGTGCTTACACTTCAGAGCGGTTGGCAGAGATATATGTTCGAGAGATTGTTCACCTTTACGGTGTGCCTGTGTCTATTATTTATGATCGAGGTACGCAGTTTACCTCGCACTTTTGGAGGGCAGTTCAACGAGAGTTGGGTACACGAGTTGAGTTGAGCACAACATTTCATCCTTAGATGGACGGACAGCCCGAGGGTGCTATTCAGATCTTGGAGGATATGCTCCGCACTTGTTTTATTGATTTTGGAGGTTCTTGGCATCAATTCTTGTCGTTGGCAGAGTTTGCCTACAATAATAGTTATCAGTCAAGCATTCAGATGGCTCCCTATGAGGCATTATATGGTGGATGGTGGTTTGATCCGGGAGAGGCTCGGTTATTGGGTACAAACTTAGTTCAAGAGGCCTTAAATAAGGTCAAGGTTATACAAGACCGACTTCGTGCAGCTCAGTCTAGGCAAAAGAGTTATGTCGACCGTATGGTTCGTGATGTTGCATTCATGGTTGGAGAAAGGGTATTACTTTGGGTATCACCCATAAAGGGTGTTATGAGATTTGGAAAGAAGGGCAAATTGAGCCCTAGGTATATCGGACCATTTGAGATTCTTGATAGAGTAGGGGAGGTAGCTTATAGACTTGTGTTGCCTCCAGGGTTATCCTCAGTTTACCTGGTATTTCATGTATCTATGCTCCGGAAATATCATGGTGACCCGTCCCACGTGTTAGATTTTAGTTTTGTCCAATTGGACAAAGATTTGACTTATGAGGAGGAGCCGGTAGCCATTTTAGACCGGCAGGTCCATCAGTTAAGGTCAAAGAGTTATCCTTCAGTTTTTATTCAGTAGAAAGGTAAGCCGGTTGAGGCTGCTACTTGGGAGTCCGAGTCGGACATGCCGAGTAGATATTCCCACTTGTTTGCCAGTTCAAGTAATTTTCTATGTCCTTTCGAGGACGAATGTTTTTTTAGAGGTGGAGATTGTGATGACCCAAAGGGGTCACCTTATGAATTAAGGCACTATTCTAGGCTCATTAGCCTTATAAAGATAAATTTTAATTACCTCGATTTGCATGCGTAGTCCGGGCGTGAATCCAGAAAGCTTTTATGTAAAAATATGAGAAACAGAAATTTTTTAGAGTTAAAATTTGGTTTTAGTTGACTTTGGTCAACATTTTGAGTAAACGGATCCGGATCTGTGTTTCGACTATCTCGGGGAGGTACGTAGTAAAATATGGGACTTAGGCGTATGCCCGAAATTGAATTCCGAGGTCCCTAGCATTAGAAAATAATTTTTGAAGAAAATTGTTGTGCTGGTTATTACAGGAAATAAAGAAATGAAATAATAGGTGAAATTGTTGGTGTCGGGCCTGTATTTTGATTCCGGAGCCGGAACAAATTTGTTGTGATATTTAAGTCTTATCTGTGAAGTTTGATGAGAATCGGAGTATATTTGACGTGATTTGGATATGCGGTTGAAAAGTTAGAAAATTTGAGTGTTCTTGAGAAAATCTTGAGTTTTGAGGTTAAATTTGTAGTTTTGATGTTATTTTGATGATTTGATCGCACGAAAAAGTCCGTATGATGTTATTAGACTTGCGTGCATATTTAGTTTGGAGCCCCGAGGGCTCGGGTGAGTTTTGGGTAGGCTACGGAGTGTTTAAACTTAGAACAATCTGCACAGCTGATGTCTGGTGTTGGCAGGCCTCTGATCTCGCAATGGCAAAATCAGGCTTCGCAAATGCGAAGTCCTGTGCCAGCCTCAGATCTCGCAAATACGAGATTTCTGGCCGCAAATGCGAACTCACCATATGTCGCAAATGCGACAATTTCATCGCATTTGCGATGACTGCTAAAATCCGAAGGGCTCGCAATTGCAAACCCCTGATCACAATTGCGATACTCGCAGCTTGTTAAAATAGATTTTTGAGGATTTTCACCCATTTTTCAATTCTCTCAAACCCTAAACCTCCATAGGCGATTTTCCAAAGACCCAAATTCTCCAAATCATTGGTAAGTGATCTCTAACTAATCTCTTTCAATCATTAATAACTTTTAACAAGATTTCAACTCTAGAGTTTTCATGGTAAAAATTGGGGGTTTTGGGTAGAACTTAGGAATTTCAAAATTTGGGAATTTAGATCTCGAATTGAGGTCAGATTCCAAAACCAATTATATATCTGGGCTCGGGGGAGAATGGGTAAACGGATTTTGGTTTGAACCTCGAATTTAGACCAAGCAGGCCCCGGGTCGATTTTCATATTTTGATAAGAAAACATAGGAAAAAACAGTATTAAAGTTGATACCTTTAGCAATAATTAATGATATTGAACCCAATTGTGATTAGATTTGAGTGAGTTGAAGCCCAATTCTAAAGGAAAAGCAGTGAGTGACCTGCGAATTCGAGGTAAGTGTTGTGTCTAACCTTAGCTTGAGGGAATAGGTATTGTGTGACTACTTGTTACCTGTTTTGTTGCTAAATCCAATGTATAGGTGAGGTGACGAGTACCTATACGTTGTGGTCAGGTCATAACATGCAAGTGAAAGTAAATTCTTGTTATTTTGGTAGTTGTAAAGCCTATTACTTGTGATTATCGTTGTTGTTGAAAGGTTGGAAGTTTGGTACCCGGTTCCACCATGATGGATAATATTGTGAATATTGAATTGAGATTGAAATGATAAATGAAGATAGAAACTATGATGAAATATTGATTTCCTGCAAAATTCCTCTTTGTATGTTGTTAATGATTCTGTGATTGGTAAGGAGGAGTGTAAATCACGAAGGGTGATGCTTTGCATGATCCAAATATATTCTATTGTGAGAAAGAGTGTAAAGAACGAAGGGTGATGCCGTGCCTGAATGAAATACCTTGTGAGAGTAAAAGCACGAAGGGTGATGTTATGCCTAAATGAAATACATTGGGAGAGTAAAAACATGAAGGGTGATGTCGTGTATGCTTATTTATGATATGGGGAGGACGAGAGTAAAAGCACGAAGGGTGTACAAGTTCGTTTCCCTATTCTTATTGCTTTAAATTATTGTTGATTACTGTTTACTGTTGTCTTGTTGTTTTTCTCATTCCTTATGTTGAATTCCCCATAGCATGGTCCCTTCCCATTATTGGATATAATGTTTGTCGCGCCCCTCTTTTTTTGCTCACGGAGTCGGGGTTTCGACATTTTGGGACAACTCTTTTTCCTTTTGGAAAGGGGTATGGAAATTGAAGAGTCGCCACCTAACGGATTAAAGGTGTGTTAGGGCACCTAATTCAAGTAACTCATATAAACCGATTCCGTTACCAGAGATTGGGTAAGGGCTTGAAATTACCTCGAGGGGGAGGTGTTAGGCACCCCTCGATGTAACGACCCGGCTGGCCGTTCCGAGAGTAAAAGCCCCATTTCCCCCGTTTCTGCTTCATTACATGTGGTTCAGCTTCATTATATTGTGTTAGATTGGTTGGCTCGGGTTCAGAGCAACTTTTGGAGAGAAATGAGAAACTTAGTCTCTTAACTTGGTTCAATAGTGGAAAAGTCAACCAAAAGTTGACTTATTAGTAAACGACCACGAAATTTATATTTTATGGTTTGGACAGATTCGTTAGGTGATTTGGGACTTAGGATTGTGTTCGGAATGTGGTTTTGATGACCGATGTAGAATTAGGCTTGAATTGGCGAAAGTTAATTTTTGGCGATTTCCGGTCGGCAGTTAAAAATAGGCTATCGGGGTCAGAATGGAATTTCGGAAGTTGGAGCAGGTTCATAATTTCATTTTGGATATGTGTGCAAATTCTTAGGTCAATCGGATGTGTTTTGGATGGTTTCGGCATCCTTGGTGAAATTTAGAAGTTTCAAAGTTCATAGGCTTGAATTTGATGTGATTTTTGTGTTTTTGCGTGGTTTTTAGTGTTTCGAAGGCTCGACTAAGTTTGAATAAGGTTATGGGACTTGTTGGTATTTTCGGTTGGGGACTCGAGGGGCTCGGGATTGATTTCGGATGGTTAACGGAGGTTTGGGCTTGTACATTTGCAGCAAAGCTGCTGCTGGTGCCACTTTACTGGTGTGGCCGAATGCGCAGGTGCGGAGTTTGGCAGCTCGTGAAGGGGTCGCAGGTGCGGATGGGTGGTCGCACCTACGGAAGCGCAAGTGAGAAGAGGTAGTCACAGGTGCGGAAATGGAGACTTAAGTCAAGTGCGCTGATGCGCACCTGGGACCGCAGGTGCGCATAAGTGGCCGCAGGTGCGAGACCACTGGCCAAAAGAGTATAAATTCATGCCTTCGCAAAATTTTGGCATTTTTCTTCATTTTGCATGCGGATGGAGTCATTTTGAGAGCAATTTGGAGAAGGATTTCGAGGTTCTTCTGTGGAGGTAAGTTTCTCAGACCAAGAACTCGATTCTATGTTATTATGTGACGAATTAGGCTTGGAATTAGTGGATTTAATGGCATAAATTGGGGGTTAGGGCTCGGATAATTGGAAACTTTGATTGAGTAATTGGAGGGGAAATTGTGGTCCGATTTTGGTGTTCTTGGTATGTATAGAATCGTGAGAGGATGAGTATTCTTGTGATGTAAATTTTTTTGGATTTCGAGACATGGGACCAGGGGGTCGGGTTTGGCCAATTTCGGGAATTTTGCCTAAAATTGATAGTTTTCGATTGTGCCTTATTCATTTAGCATACATTGATGATGCTAATCTAGTTTTGGTTAGATTCGGAGAATTGGGGAGCCGATTCGAGGGGCAAGAGCATCCCGGATTAGTATTTTGGCCCGGGTGAAGTAAGTAATGACTATAAATCTTCTCCTGAGGGTATGAAACCCCGGACTTCGTGTTTCTCAATATTTTTAGAGTGGCGCACATGCCGGATGACGAGTGTGTGGAGTGCACTGATTTTTGGATTGGACTTGGTCCTCTCCATGGCAACTATTGAACTGCTATTTTACTCTAAATCATATGTTAAATTGTGTTCTAAAGCTATTGCTATATTTGGGTTGTAAGCCATGTTTGGGGCCTCGTGCCGACTTGTTTAGACTCCTTGAGGGCTTTTTACTGCTATTTCCTCACTGTGTTGACTTATGATTTACACGCAGCCGTGTTATGTTTAACTGATTTTGAAACTCGGCCTTATTTACACTATTTTGAGATATAATGATGTTTTTGGGTCGAGTACCCCGTTTTGCTAATACGCCCGAGGGAGTTTTGAGAGTTGTTGACTGAGTGAGGCTGAGGGCCTGATTGTGAGGATATGATGTGCCACGAGGTGTCTTGATATTAGCGCTTGGGCTGAAGGAGCCCCTCTAGAGTCTGTACACACCCCCAGTGAGCGCAAGTACCTACTGAGCTCGAGTGCCGAGTGACGAGTGATTGGAAGGCATGTGTGATTGTGAGGTATGCCCGAGGAGCTGATTACTAGTGACTATGAGGTATGCCCAAGGAGCAGTTTCTGATACATGTTTTTGCCCGAGGGGCTACATATAATTTTACCACTTTCATTCTGAACTTATGAAATATGTTTTGCCCGAGGGGCTTTTTATGATTTTTATCATTTTTATACTAAACTTCTTGAAAGTTATATTGAAACTATTGGCAAGTATATTTCCAAATGATTTTTACTGAAATCGACTTTTAAGCGTGATGATTTAACGTATACATTGTTGGAAAGAAAGGTTGTGCTTATTGTGAAATGATGATTTGATTTTATGTTTTTCTTACTGCTCTGGCCTTATTTATTTTCATTACTACTGAGTTGGCGTACTCATTACTCCCTGCACCTTGTGTGCAGATCCAGGTGTTAGGGTAGAGTGAGTTGTGTATCTGTTCCAGAGATTTTTGATTCCTTCTCTCTCTCTCTTGCTTACTATTATAGATTTTTTTTTGAGTTGTATATTTTCTGTAGATGCTCATGACTAGTGACTCTGGGATCTCGAGGGTTGTTATTAATATTCGGTGTAGCTTTATCTATTTTTAAAATGTTTAAAAAAATCCTTTATGGGTTATCAGTTTAGTAATAATGTAAATGGAAGATTATTACGATTTGAGTGTGGTTTTGGCTGGGCTAGTTCCACGATAGGCGCCATCACGAGTGGTTTAGATTTGGGGTCGTGACAAGTTGGTATCAGTGCACTAGGTTACATAGGACTCACCGGTCATGAGCAGGTTTAGTAGAGTCTTGTGGATCGGTACGGAGACGTCTATACTTATCTTCGAGAGGCTGCAGAACCCTTAGGAAAATCTCACATTCTTGAATTATTGTCGTGCGAATCCATTTTATTCAGCCAGGAGCGTAACTCTTGAATTCCTTCCATGTATTCGAACGCGTCCGAGATCACTTGGTATCAGCTGTGCATCGACGACTTGTGACTTCCATGGATGAGATGTGATTTTGGCATGTTGGTAATGGGACAGTATGGAGGACTTGAGGCCGGATTCATTATGTGGCTTGAATGCTAAGATTTCGATTGTGTGAGTCGTGCATTTGTGGACTTATACGTCTGTTGGTGTCCTTATTGACGGGAATTTGTGAATGGATGTCTATGTGGTGAGTATGATTTGAGGGTGAGACGTGTTCATATTGTTTGATTGTGAAAAAAAGGGATGGGATGGATATGTAGCAAGAACTATTGAGTATTCGACTTATGTCTGGAGTTGGCACATGGCCTCGACTCGTGAGTGTATGGGAAGACCTCTTATGTTGTTCGGTTGTGGAGTGAAGTGGATCCTTCTGTTATGTTATGAGTTCCTGGTGATGTCTTTTAGGCTGATCATTTCCCCAGTAGCGTTCATGTATTTGATTAATGGTGTATTCGAGCCATATTAGCACCCCTTTATTATTATATTCATCGATGGCACCCTGGCATATACGTGTAGCCAGGGGTAGCATACTCAGTATTTGAGGAAGATATCATAAGGATTCAGGGAGGAGAAGCTCTATGTAAAGTTCTCCAACTGTGAATTTTGGCTCAGTTCAGTAGCATTCTTGGGACACGTGGTGTCCAATGAGGGTATCCATGTGGTCAGACGAGTTGGGTAGAGCTTCTAGAAGCTCAAGAATTCTTTGGCTTCAGGTTCTTATATCGCTTATTGTGATGTCTCGAGGGTAGGCATTGGTTTGTTCTAACGTAGGGGGGTAAAGTGATTGTGTAATAGCAGTGATCTTCGGAAGTGTGTAGAGAGATATCTGTCATGACCCAAAATCCATAAGGTCGTGATGGCGCCGGACATCATTTTCTGGCAAGCCAATCATTAATTAATCGAAATAAATTCCTGATTATCATTTATGAAAAAAAACATTTCCTTTCACTTTATTACATATTAACTAAATAAAATATGTCAAGTAAAACAATAGTTTAAAATATTACGCTTTAACAAATATATCTCAACACACCCCAGAACCCGGTGTCACAAGTACATGAGCAATTTCTAAGAATTTATACAATCATTATCAAGCCTGTCCGAAATACAAATTGGACAAGGAATTTCAAAAAACATGAAAATAAATACAGTACGAGGGAGACTCTGCCAGATGCGGATCGCCTCCGGACTATTCAGCTCGCCTAAGTCTCCGAATCCTCCACATTGCTATGAAAGTACCTGTGCAATAAAATGCACAGTAAGTGTAGCATGAGTACAAAAACAACGTGTACTTAGTAAGTCACCCGTCTAACCTCAGAGAGGTAGTGACGAGAAGTCGAATTAGACACTCACTAAGGGCCAGCAAATTAATTAACAATATAAGATGAACACGATAGGCATATAAAGGTAGTAAAACAGCATATATATAAGGCACTTAAATCCAAGTAAAAACTGGAAATAAACAAACGGTTACCACTTTCTCATTATTTTTCAAAAATATCTTAAATAAACAATTTCCCCTTTGTTTTCCCCCAAATATCATAAATCCACAATTTCTTCTTTATTTTTCCTCCAATTATCATAAATCCACAATTTCTTCTTTATTTTTCCTCCAAATATCTGATCACTTCAAAAATCATTAAAAACATTTATCAATTTAGCATGTGCATACGAGATAAGGACAACCGGCCTGAGCCATCATAATAATCATCTTTGTGTACTGCCGAGGGTCGAATGTCCCGAACCATAATATTTCTTTTAATCTCGTTGTAGCATACGGCCCACTCCCATGAGAGTGGGAGAAATAACACTCCGCTCGCGGAATGTAAATTGTGAAGCGGTCACATGCAGTCATGCACAATCAACAGTCCACCCCGACTACGTCGGGGAAAATAAATACTCAAGTAAATGACAAATTTCTCTTTTGAAAACCACAAAAATAGCACTTGAACCCTTTTATTTCGAAATTCACTTGCCAAGTCTTTTTATAATGTTTAATAACATAACCTTATCCAGAAACACAATTGCACGCGAAGGAAATCAATTCTCTTTTTAGATGCTTAAGAAAATAAACTCTAATCTTCTTTAGTCATTCAATTACAATTTCAATTATATTAGCAGTTTAATATTGCATACAAGATCACAGGTACAACAGGTAAGACATGCTAGTGGGTCCTAGGCTACCCGGACATGGCATAATAGTAGCTACGCACGGACTCCCGTCACCTCGTGCGTACGTAACCCCCGCATATAGTAACACATACTTAATTAGTTCACTTAGGGGGACAATTCCACCTCACAAAGTTAGAAAGGAGACTTACCTCGCTTCGAGATTCCATAACCGGCCTCCAAGCCCTTCCGATGACTGCTAACGGACGCACAACGCCCCAAAACTATCCAAATAACGACAACCCAATGAAAATATACTCTAATATAATTCCAAATTATATAAATTCCCAACCCCGCTTAGTGAAATGACCAAAATGCCATCGGGCCCACGTGCCCGGAATCCGAAATTTCTCGAAGATATATTATACCCATAGCCTTACTAACTCAAATATACAATTTACTCAAATATTCATGCTCAATTTGTGGCTAAAAATCCAAATTACCTTTTTCTAGGTTTCTCTAAGATTTCCCAATTTCCTACCAATTCCATGTCTAATCCATGCATATAATCTTGTATTTAATTCAAAAACGTGAAGAAATTACTTACCTTGCGATCATTGACGAAATCCTCTCCATGAAGATCCTCAAAATCGCCCATAGCATATGAAAATAGATCGAGAAATGACCAAATTCTCGCTTAAAAAAAATCTGCCCAGGCCTATTTTCCGCACATGCGGTCCCCTTGTCGCATCTGCGCTTCGCAGGTGCGCCCAAATATCCCGCACCTGCGGCCTCCTTGGCTCCAGCCCAAATTTTGCACTTGTGGAGCCCTTAGCCGCACCTGCAGCTCCGCACCTGCGGCCAAAGCCTTGCAGGTGCGGTTACACCAGATGACAGCAACCTTCAGCTTTCTTCAACTTCAATTATCGATCCGTTAACCACCCGGAATGCACCCGAGGCCCCCGGGACCCCGTCCAATTATACCAACCTGTTCCAAAACATAATTCGGACTTGCTCGAGGCCTCAAATCACATCAAACAACATCGAAACCACAAATCGCACCCAAATCCCAACTTTATGAACTTAGAAATTTCCAACTTCTACATCTGATGCCGAAACCTATCAAATCACGTCCGATTGACCCCAAATTTTGCACACAAGTCATATTCGACATTACGGGCCTGCTCCAACTTACAGAATCGCATTACGACCTCGATATCAAAAATTCCACTTCCGGTCGGATTGCTCAAAAACCTTCAAATTTCTATCTTTAGCCAAATGATCCCAAAATGACCTACGGATATCCAAATTCACTTCCGATCACGCTCCCAACTCCAGAATCACCATACGAAACTATTCCCAGACTCGGAATCCCAAAGGGACATCAATATCACTGAAATGCACTTCAGGCCAAACTTAGGAAATTTCTTCAAAAATGTTGTNAAAATTCCAATCTTAGTTGATTCTTCCAACTTAAGGCTTCTGAAATGAGAATTTTCTTTCCAAATCAACTCTAAACTTCCCGAAATTTAATTCCGACCACACCTACAAGTCATAATACCTGAAATGGAGCTGCTCATGGCCTCAAACCTATGAACGACGCGCTAGAGCTCAAAACGACCGGTCGGGTCGTTACATTCTCCCCCACTTAAACCGACGTTCGTCCTCGAACGTGCCAAGAACTGCTCTGGAGTTATCTGAAATCACTGTTTAACACCTCGAGCACCTGCCCGTGCTACCACAACCTAGTTAAGTACATTAGCTTAATAAAATTTGAAGATTCTTCTTTTATCCATATAATAAGCTCAGAACCTAGTTCCAACACTTGAAATTTTCCTGCCAGGCCTACTTCCATCATATAAACACTGTATTAACTACCACACAACATACTAGAACATGACTTCATCATCTAACCTCAATGACGTTCCCTGAACCTTATTAGCCAAAATTCCACGAATCTGATGCTCCTCAATGCACCTCATGATATATATACATACATCCTTCTATAATGCTGACGATACCACCACAACGGAGGAGATGTGTAGAAATTCATAACCATTTGCAGAGTTAACAAATCATCGAATACCTCATCTTGACTAGAATCATCACTTCATCATGAACCTGAATAATGGTATTTGTTCTTTAATATACACTTCACATAATCTTATCGCACTGATCCTTGATCCAATAAACCCATCTCACCCAGTATGAATTGCTCAGACAACAAATCATCCCAAACATGACCAACAGTCTCACATGACATCACAACGCGTCGATAGGCCATAATTCGAACATGATAAACAAGAAATGACTCAGGAAGGGACTATTCAACCCACGCAACTAATATGAACTTTTCTCAGAAATTAGGAAATAAAACATAAGAAAAATAAATACATATTAACTCTTCTCATCATCACACTATTTGCAGCGTGCAACCCGATCCAAATAACATACCCGTGGCGGCATGCCACCCGATCCCATCATAAAACTCACATAAGGAAATATACACGGAGCTGAATCACTCACTATTACACAAATAGGCGTGTAAGAGAATTATCACTTATTATGCTAAGCTAAACACTTAGAAATATTCTGAGAAAATATTTATATCTAAATGCGATAATAAAAACTAACCTAGAAAGCAAGTAAAATGATCAATAGCTACAAGTATGGATGCACGGGGAATTACACTCAAGTAACGATCCAATGTATTTTACGATTTTACAAATATGAGCGAGTTTATGTTAATTAGCTTCGGGTAATAATTCTATATTAACTTCTTTCGAAGACTAACAAGACTTCCTAATTGAATTATCCCTAAAACAATTATGAGATTAATCACACCCGAATATGGCTACAAGTAGTTCAATCTTATCCCTAGGTTGAATCTATAAAATGAGGGTTAAAGCCTCAAGTTCTTGTTAATTAATCTTTCCCAACCCCAAATTATCTTTCCCAAAATTAATTTGAAGTGAATGGGCGAGTCTTAGGGGTAGCTAATCCTTTTGGAAACATTAAAGAACAAGAATAATTAAAGAAATAATAACTCACTTCATAATAAATAAAAATCGTTCAATACATAAGCACAACAAGATATTTAATCCACACTTTAAATATGAATATTTTCATAAACAAGATTCAAGTGTTGAAAAAAATACTACACACTTAGATATACAATACAAAGTAAGGAAATGAACAAATGAGCATAAATGAGTAAGAAATTCTCAACCAAAAGCTTCAAATCTTCAAGATCCAAGTGTGTGTACAAGAACCCTAGCTCCAAAACCTGTCTTCTCTAGTAAAGAGGCTGAATAATAAGCCAGGGATATTTTTCAAATGAGCTAGGTAGTGTATTAAATAGTATTGGGGCCAAAAAATATAAAATTACAAAATTACCCAGAATTGAGCGCAATCTTCGCATAAGATTGGTTTGCATTTGCGAACTATGACTTGACTGTTGACTTTCACATTTGCGATAAAGTACCTGCATGCGAAGGTTGACTGCCTAATTTGACTTTGCATTTGTGATCCTTTTTTTGCATTTGCGAACACTGCTTGATTGGGTTGACTTCGCATTTGCGATTTGGCAATCGCAATTGCGATTGCTGTTAGCATCGCATTTCCCACATTTATGTCGCAATTGCGACATCTAAGGCCATTTTCCAGATTTTCTTCTTTTCAACTCCTTTTTGACTCGTTTTCACTTGGTTTCTTCATGATGACTTCTAAATCACATAGAACCTATAAAATAGAAGTAAACGACATTACACATGATTTTATCACTCAAACACAGCAAAAAATCTTATCTTAAAGACAAGATAAGTTGGTAAAATACCAACTTATCAAGTAGCACTTATTGTATCATTAAGAGATTGATGTTAAATTGCTAAAGGCATTAATATGAAAAAAGTTATTCATTTGATTTTGTTCAATGTTTGGATTGGCTATGAAAATCACGATTTGATAAAATAGATCATTTGAGGCTATTAGGCTATGAATCTATTTTCGATATTCAAATGTCTTGGGAGTTACTAGTGGAGACGAACGAGATTGGTTCGAACATAAAGTTCATTACCATGAAACTACATGTGCCGGTGTAGGGACGCATTCCAAGGTTGGGCCGAGGTTTGTGGGATAAAGTCCCTCATTAAGAGGGAAAATGATCATTACTTAAAGTAATGAGGTTAAGTCGACTCATACGGCACTGCGGAAAGCCTACCAGACAAGTAGGGTCAAATACGTGTTGCTAGGACGATCACCTAATAGTTATTTATTATGTTGGTGTCACTATAGTACTCTCGATGAAAGATAAAGAAGACTTTCTTATGTTTAGGCCTTAGAAGCCGAAAGTGATTTCGATGACTTAATAAAATTGAAATGATTTTGTATGATTTTATTAAAAATCTTGGATTGATACAAGTGTTCTAAGAATTTATATCATGGTTTATACTTCACTTGTCTTTTCATTTGAAATGATAAAGAGCATGATTTATATAATTACTTATCACCTTATATCAAACATTGGTTACATGGTTTTTGTATAATCTTATCCCAGGAACTTGAGTTAGAGAGAGTCTATGACACTTATTGAGTATCGCTGTGATATACTCAGCCCTTAGGGGCCACTCCTATTTTGTGGTAGCTATTATGTTATTTTCTTATTTATGTTAGTCGATCATCAGCCCAAGTGGTTAGTTATATTTCTCCATAGATAATTGTGAAAAGTTGTAGTAATGGGGTTGTACACAACATACATGAAAATTGTATTATTATGAAAGACTTCATGTATGATTCTGAATTGAAAATTTTTTTAATAATATATATATATATATATATATATATATATATATATATATATTTCAAAGAGCTTCTGCAGTTAAATTGGTTTTCATGCATATGATTTGGGTGCATCATATGGGTTGGTTAACTCGGATCGGATAGTATGCCGGGTGGCGATCACGTGGATTTGGGCCGTGACACAACCATAAAGTGTAATAGATGTTGGGACCCAGTTACTATAGGAAATGACAATCATCAATTATCCCATCTTTTTTCTGCATATGACCTTACCCAAAAAAATTAACAAGAAATTTGCCAATACCATTAAGAAATTCCTTGATCAATTTTGCAATCTTTCAGGTCAAAATATTAATATGGAAAAATCTAAAATCATTATCTCCAAACATAGCCCTAAAGATACAGCCTCTCTAACCTTTTCAATATTAATATTAGCCACTCCTTTGGCAAATATCTAAGTTTTTCTATTACAAATTCCAAACCAAGGGCATTTGACTATCAATATATACTTGATAGCATATTATCTAGATTGGCTACTTGGAAGACAAACTGCCTTAACATTTCTGGTAGAAGCACCTTGGCTACCTCGTGCCTTAACTCACTCCCAAATCACGTAATGCAATAGTCATTACTCCTCTCCAAGATTCTCAAAAACATAGACAAAATCCAGCGTAATTTCATTTGGGACACACATGCAACCTCAAAAAAGCTTCACTTATTCAACTGGGACACTATTACAAAAGATAAGAAGGATGGTGGTTTGGGTATTCACTCCGTTAAGAATAAGAATCTAGTCAAACTAGCCAACCTTTCTTGGAGACTTCTTGTAAATACTCAATCTCCATGGGCCAAAACTATCTTAGGTTGGATACAGAAAAAACATAAAGTCCCCCTCATTCATTTGGAATAGCATCATCCAAGGTTGGAGAATTTGCAACAAAGGAATCACTTGGCTTCCCTACAATTCATCAACTTTAAGGTGTGGAATAGTCAATGGATCTACAATATTCCCCCCTTGCGCCAGTGTATAAATGGGCCTCTAACTCAAAGGGATTGAAACCTCACCATTAAGGATATCTGGGTTAACAACAAATGGGACATATCCAAACTATCTATGACCCTCCCCTAACTTTGACAAACAAAGTAACAGCTATTAAACCAAATCCCAAAACCTATAACATCCCCATTTGGTCGCTTAATACAAATTGTCTATTTACTACCAAATCTTGTTACGATTTAATCAATAGTTACTCTCCTTCTGATAAGGACTTTAACTGGATCTAGGACCTAGATTGTCCGAACAAAATAAAGTTCTTAATTTGTAAATGCTACCATGAAAGGCTGCCTTCTAGATCCTACTTATATCATATCGGCATGATATAGATCATGTTTGCACGATATGCAGATTAAACAATGAAACCATTAAACACTTCTTTCTTGATTGTACCGATGTTAGGGAATTTTGGCGCCTCTTAAGTCTTCACACTCGCACCTGGGCCAATAATAACAATTGGATAACTAATATCTGCAATCATAATTTTAATCTAAGAAACAATATTATTAACTGGAAAGATTTTTCCCATTTGCAATTTGGAACATCTTTATCAAGTTCCTATTACTGTTATATGGATCAAACTATCACGTGGCTTTTTCAAGCTCAACATTGATGGCTCCTATAAGGAAAACACATCTCTCTGCGGTTTTACTGGTCTCTGATGCACGTCCAATCCGCACTTAATAGTGATGGAAACGGTCATTAGAAAAATAGTACCCAACAAGAGTCGGGGTCGATTTTCACCGGGAGTTTAATATGGGTGTTATGAGTATACACTTGACAAAAGCAAATGGAACAACTAGATTGCACTTCCAAACAAAGAGTTTTGATTTCTAACTCTATATTTACTCTCCCAATATTAAGTTGAGAATAAACTAGAAAGCGAATGATTTTTTTTGTGTTTTTCCAAATAGTTAAAAATACCTTAACCTAGGTGTTTACCTAATGGGTTAAATATGTTAAGACTTGTTTTGTTGATTAGGGTATATTATAGCTCTCAACTCTAGGTTACCCACTCAATACCACTCGTTCATAGAGTGATTTTTCTCAATTGGCTTTCTCAAGACCAAATGGGTATCAAGATAAATAGTTGATATGAGCTCAAGTCGGTTTCTCACTATCTCTAGTTTGAACTCTTTAATTAGTCTAACCAAACCTTCAATTAGCACAATTTCTTGTTACCAAGTTATCCTAGACCCGGTCCCTTTTTCTCAAGTAAGGACCAAGTCAAAAAAGCATGAATCAGTGTTAGCAACCATTAATTCTAAAATAAAAGTATAAACTATCTTAAATAATTAATACCCAATCATAAACAAGCATTGAATTAAATACCGATAAAGTTTACGCACTAGGGCTGGGTTAGAACCGTAGTAAGAATCTAGCTACTCATAATGAAAAATGAATAAAAACAAAAAGAAATACTAATTAAACTCATAATTTAAGATTAAAATAATAAAATATGATGTTTAAATCCTAAAATAGTCCCAAACATCCTAAAAAAGCAAAACACAATGGCTAGAACAACTCAAACTTCGAAACTTGACCTAAAAAGTGATTCTCGTCTATCTATAGTGGCCAAATATTTGCTGACAAAAACGCCCCTCGGGAGGTTCTACGGCTGCACAACTCCATGTGTGGTCCAGAGATTTGTTCAACTGGCAAGGTTTGGGATTCTGTAGCGGCACAATTCTGATGTGCGGCTGCAAAGCATCTTCTGCAGCCGCACAATTCTTATGCGGTCCGCACTTCAGGCAAGGCTTCAAGTTTTGGTCATTTACACACTCTATAAACTTTGAATCATTTGTCAGTGCAGACCTTATTCTGCGGACAAGCAAATCATGTGTGGTCTGCAAATCAACTAACTGTTGGGCTTCTTCACTTATTATGCGGCCGTAGAAGTAATTCTACGGTCCGCACTTTCTTATGCGGACCGCACATCTTATGTTATGTGTCCCTTCTTTCCTTTTGAGTCGGAACACTCCTTTTTGAGTCGGATTTCATCATGGGAGCCCAAACTTTCAACATTCCTGTAATTTGTACACTTTCATTAGTTTTGGGAACATAAATCAATACTTTTAAACTAAAACAAAAGAAAAAGGTGCTATTAAATGGTCAAAATCCAACACTTATCAACTCTCCCAAACTTAAGTCCTTGCTTGTCCTCAAGCAAATAAATTAGTTCTGACCTCCTCAGAGTTACAGGTCATTACAGCGAGTCAACGGTGAGCCATTCATACATCATTTGGACCAACAATTACCCACACTACTCATGCATTATTAACAAGGTGACAAGTCAAATATTCATACACATATAGTTCTAATGTGGCATTTGAGCTTCAAGAATTGACTTTACTCATCAAGGACTCTTGGTCTATCATGTAGGTCATGGTGGACTCCAAACTCTTCCTCCTTTAATTTCCATTTGCCAAGCTCACTTAAGAAATTATCACCCTATCTTAAGATTCATGAAATGTTTGTACACCTCTTACAAGATAATGTCACAAGTACAGCTTCAAGTACCATAGGCTTGCCCATCATGTAGATCGCCACTAATTTAATCTCACTCGGGTCGAAATCAAGTAGGACTTCTTTTGGGTTGTATTGAAGGGTTTTTCAAATTCCTCATCTCTCCCCCAAACTTATGCTTTAAGCCACTTATTTCACAAGAGTGTTAAGGAAAGTCCAGGTGCCAAGAAAGGGTCATGACAAAATAGGTAAAGACTTATAACATGGTTATCAACTGAGAAAGGCTAGAGGCTCAAAGGGGGTTGACTAGGGTTAACAACATTGGTCGGTAATAGAAAGCTCAAACGGGCCAAAGAAAGACGACAATCACTTCTCAAACCAAGCAATACTTAGGATTTCGCCTTGAAACACATTTGGGGAAAGTTCTAGACCATTCGCACGGATACTTGGACTAGCAACAATTCATCTTAACCCTCACGCAACTAGATTGTATAAGAGGATAGATTCAAGAGCCTACAATAATCACATTCAAGTTTAAAGATCACTATGGTCCAATAAACCACTCGATGATCATCAAAGTCAACTCAAGAGTCACAAAGTCACTAACTAGAGCTATTTCTTTCAAAAGCCTTGTTTCTAACCATAAGCACGTAGTTAAGTGTGTTGGTACCAAATGAAGCATAATTAACTCTTCGAGAATGACTTGATTAGGTCTTTTTATTCATTACTACTGCTATTATTACCTAAACACAAAAACTGACTCATGCCCTTAAGAAGGTTGTCACGCTATCCATCATTGGGACGAGTCACTCGATTCATACAAAAACTACCTTTGGAAAGAATAGTGGCATTAGAAAACCAAAGGCTTATTATCTACTAACGCATAAAAAAAAGCTACTTAACAAAAAAAGAACTAATATGGAAAAAATAAAGAAGCTAATGAGCAATAACTACTAACGATAGATAAATATACATAAGAAGAGAGAGAGAGAGAGAGAGAGAGAAGATAGATAAATACAAATAAGAAAAGAAAGGGTATCATCAACTTATTACAGACCAAATGTATTCAAAGTGTACTAGTGTATCAAATAAACTCCACCCCCCCCCCCCC
>ML373232.1:145964-190535 GCA_005239525.1 Nicotiana knightiana | reverse complement strand
ATGTCCGGTGTAGAATTAGGCTTGAATTGGCGAAAGTTAGTTTTTGGCGATTTTTGGTCGGCAGTGGAAAATAGGCTATCTGGGTCGGAATGGAATTCCGGAAGTTGGAACAGGTCCGTAATGTCATTTTAGGTATGTGTGAAAAATTTCAGGTCAATCGGAGATGTTTTGGTTGGTTTCGGCGTAATTGGCGAAATTTAGAAGTTTCAAAGTTCATAGGCTTGAATTTGAGGTAATTTTGGTGTTTTCGTGTTGTTTTTGGTGTTTCGAAGGCTTGAAAAAGTTGGAATAGTTCTATGGGTTGTGTTGGTATGTTTGGGTTGGGCCCCGAGGGGCTCGGGATTGATTTTGGATGGTTGCCGGGGTTTTGAACTTGGAAATCTGCAGCAAATAGCTGTTGGTGTGAGTTTCTGGTGTTGGCCGCACCTGCAGATGGGTAGTCGCAGGTGCGATGGGCCATGCGCAGGTGCAAAAAGAGGCTAGGCAGGGGATTTTCCGCAGGTGCGAAGTTATGGCCGCACCTGCGAAGACGCAGGTGCGGAGGATTGGCCGCATGTGCAAAAATGGGTCTGTTAAGTGGGATTCCGCAGGTGCGCACCTGGGACCGCAGGTGCGCACTTGGGACCGTAGGTGCGGGTCCGCAGGTGCGGAAATGCTGGCAGAAACAGTATAAAAAGGGCCTCCGTGAAATTTGTCTCATTCCACCATTTTTGCATGCGATTGGAGCTCTTGTGAAGGCAAATTGAAGAGGGAATTCGTGGTTCATCAGTGAAGGTAAGTTCTCGGGTTAATAAAACTCGGTTCTATGTTATTTTGTTTGGATTAGGCTTGTAATTGAAGGAATTAANAATTTTAGTGGGCAGTTGTGGTCCGATTTTGATGTTCTTGGTATGTACGGTCTCGTGGGAGGATAAGGGTTCTTGTGATGTAAATTTTGTTGGATTCCGAGACATGGGATCGGGGCTCAGGTTTGGCCGAATTTCGAGATTCTTGTATAATTTGATAGTTTTCGATTGGGTTGTGTTCCTTTAGTATATATTGATGATGTTGAACTGGTTTTGGCTAGATTCGGAGCAATCGGGAGCCAATTTGAGGGGCAAGAGCATAGCGGACTAGTGTTGTGGCCCGGTAGAGGTAAGTAATGGTTATAAATCTTGTCATGAGGGTATGAAACCTCGGACTACATATTTCTCACTGATTTTAGAATGGAGCACATGTCGGATGATGAGTATGTAGCGCATACTGATTTTTGGATTGGACTAGGTCCTCTCTGCGACAACTAATGAGTTGCATATTTTACTCAAAATCTTATGTTAAATTATGTTCTAAAGATTGTTGAAATATTTGGGCTATAAGCCGTGTTTGGGGCCTCGTGCCGATCTGTTTAGACCCCTTGGGGGCTTTTTACTGTTGTTTTTCCTCACTATTTGTTGATGATTTCACTCAGCCACATTGTGCTTACTGTTTTCGAAACTCAGCCTGATTTACAGTATTTTGAGATTTAAAATGATGTTTTGGGTCGAGTACCCTGTTTTACTTATTCGCCCGAGGAGCCTTTTGAGTGGTTCTGCTGAGTGAGGCCGAGGGCCTGATTGTGAGGTGCTGAGTGATTGTGAGGTGCTGAGTGATATTATCACTTGGGCTGAAGGAGCCCCTCCGGAGTCTGTACACACCCCCAGTGAGCGAACAGAGTGTCGAGTGCCGAGTGACGAGTGATTGGGAGGCATGAGTGACTGTGAGGTGCTGAGTGACTGATTATGAGTGTCTGTGAGGCATGCCCGAGGGGCTGATTATGATACATGTTTTTCCCGAGGGGCTACTTATGATTTTACTACTTTCACTTTGAGCTTATGAAATATGTTTTGCCCGAGGGGCCTCTATATGATTCATTTCATTTTCATAATAAATCATTTGGTTTGAAGTTGTTGAAAATATACATTCTTCAAAGGATTTTTCTTAAGTTGGTTTTAAGGCATGATGATTTCATATATCTATGTTATACTGTTGGAAAGAAAGGTTGTGCATCTTGTGATTTGATGACATTGATTTTTATGTGTTTCTTGCTGCTCAGGCCTGATTTATTTTCATTACTACTGAGTTGGTGTACTCACATTACTCCCTGCACCTCGTGTGAAGATTCAGGTGTTAGGGCAGGGTGAGCTGCCTATCTGTTCCAGAGATTCTCAGAGGTTTGCTAGGTGGTTGCATGCGTCCGCAATCCGGCTCCCTCTCCTGCTTACTATTACAGAATTTATTTTTGTTGAGTTGTATATTTTATGTAGATGCTCATGACCAGTGACTCCGGGTTCTCGGGGGTTGTATTTAATATTCAGTATAGCTTTAACTGTTTTATAAATGTTTAAAGGAACTTTTATAGGTTATCGGTGTAGTAAAGATGTAAATGGAAGCTTATTATGATTCGAGTTTTGGTTTTGGTTGGCCTAGTTCCATGATAGGTGCCATCACGACTGGACTGGATTTGGGGGTCGTGACAATAACCTTTGCACGCATCAAATACGGACGAAACTTCTCAATTGCAAACACAATAGCAAAGAGCTCTTTCTCCGTAACGATGTAATTGATTTGGGCATTGTTCATGGTCTTGCTATCACAGTAGACCGGATGGAAAATCTTATTGATGCGTCTCCCAAAAATATCCCAACTGCTACGTCACTTGGATCACACATGAGTTCAAAAGGCACACTCCAATTAGGAGCGGTGATGATGGGAGTAGTTGTCAACTTGAGATTCAACAATTCAAAAGCTCTCATGTAATCAACATTGAAGTTAAAATTTTCACCCTTCTCAAGAAGTTTGCACAACAGGTTAACCACCTTAGAAAAATCTTTGATGAAGCACCGGTAAAAACCTGCATGGCCTAAGAAACGATGCACACCCTTCAGGGAAGTTGGGGTGGAAGCTTAGAAATCACCTCAATTTTTGCCTTGTCAACTTCAATTCCATTCCTTGAGATTTTGTGGCCAAGTACAATACCTTCCTCGACCATGAAATGGAATTTCTCCCGGTTGACCACCAAATTGTTTTCTTCACATCTATCCAACACTTTGTCCAAATATGAAAATCATCAAAAGAATCTCCAACCGACGAGAAGTCATCAATGAAAACATCAAGGGAGTCCTTCACCATGTCCATAAGAATATCCATCATACAACTTTGAAAAGTCGTTGGTGCATTAAACAAACCAAATGGCATCCGCTTGAAATCAAAAGTACCATAGGGAATGTAAAGGTTGTTTTGCCAAGTACCCATCAAGAAAGCAGTAGAAAGCATGACCGACCAATATATCGAGCATTTGATCTAAGAAAGAAAGTGGAAAGTGATCATTACTTGTGAATTTGTTGAGCTTGCAATAGTCCATACACACCCTCCAACCAGTCACCGTTCTTGTGGAAATCAACTCATTATTGTCATTGGTGACCAGTGTCATGCCACCCTTCTTTGGTACACATTAAACCGGAGAAGTCCATGAACTATCGAAGATGGGGTAGACAACCCCGGCATCCAACCACTTGATAATTCCTTCTTGACCTCTTCTTACACAGCCTCATTGAGTCTACTTTGATGTTCAATAGATGGTTGGCGCCATCCTCCAACTTGAAATTATGCATGAAAAAGGTGGGACTTACCCCTCGAATATCTGCCAAGGTCCACCTGATAGCCTTCTTCCTCTTTTGTAGCACCGCCAATGTGGAATCTACCTGCATTTTAGTCAAACAAGAGGAAAGAATAACTGGTAAAGTAGAACAAGGGCCAAGAAATTCATACCGAATATGTGGAGGCAGTGGCTTTAACTTCAACATAGGTGGATCTTCAATCGAAGGCTTTGTAGGAGGAGGAGTCCTATTTTCAAGATCCAAGGACAATTTTCGGGGTGCATAGTTGTACGACCCCATTCCTTGCAAAGAGCTCAAATATTCCATGAAGCCATCTATCTCGTCATCATCAAAGTTGAGCAAAACAGTCTCAATATATGTCCAACATTGATTGTATCACTTGTTTCATCCACAATAACATCGGTCACAAAATCGACAAAAGAACGCACCTCATTGCTATTTGGTTGCCGCGTGGATTTACACACATGGGATACCACTTTTTCATCACCAATCCGGAAAGTGAGTTCTCTGGCTGCAACATCACAAGGAGGCTTACCCGTAGCAAGGAAAGTTCTCCCAAGAATAATTGGCACTTCATAATCAACCTAACAATATAGAATGACAAAATCCGCCGGGAGGATGAATTTATCAACACGAACCAAAACATCTTCAATCACACCCAACGGCCTTTTCATGGTACGATCGGCCATTTTCAATCTCATAGAGGTGGGTCTTGGTTTCCCAATTCCCAAAGTCTTGAAAACCAAATAGGGCATCAAATTGATACTTGCCCCAAGATCACAAAGAGCTTTAGCAAACTTAGCACTTCCAATTGTACAGGGATCGTGAAAGCATCAGGATCCTCAAACTTAGGATCCATTGAATGCACAATTGCATTTACTTGATGAGTGACTTTGATGGTCTCAAAATTCATTGACCACTTCTTTGTCACAAGATCCTTCATAAACTTTGCATATTCAGGCATTTGTTCTAAAGCTTCAACTAATGGCACATTTATTGAAAGACTCTTCATCATTTGAATGAACTTCTTGAATTGATTCTCACCATTTTTCTTGGAAAGTCTTTGAGCGTACGGAGGTGGAGGCTTAGGAAGTGGTTCCTTATCTTTTTGCATTGTCGGCTCCGGTATGTCAATAATGTGTTCCCTAGACAGGTTCACCTCCTCTTGAGTCTCTTCCACACTATCATCAAAATCAATCTGAAATTCCTCATTAGGTTGCACAACATTGTTCAAGACCTCTTCTTCTTGCAATACTTGATCATTATCAACAAGTTGTATTTCACTTGAGGTGGGTGCATTTCCGCCTCTTTTACTTCTTGTGATAACGGCCATAGCATGCCCCGTATTGTTACCACCCTTTGGGTTTACCACTGTGTCACTTGGTAGTGCCCCCTTAGGACGAGAATTTAGAGCTTGAGAGATTTTCATCATTTGAACTTCTAAGTTGTGGATTGATGTGTTGGGTGAGGCAAGTTGGGAATCTGAATCGGTATTATTTTCCATCATATGTTTGAACATAATTTCAATACAGACCATTTCATTGTTTGAAGAACTTGAACCATGGGAAGGATAAGGAGGGGGGTTTCTCGGTTGTTGGTACATTGGGGGCCTTTGAAAACAAACCTCTGGTTGCCTTAATTGTTGCTTCACCCACCTTGATTGTTTCCTCCCCAATTTTCTTGGTTGTTTCCACTCCAATTTCCTTGATTTTTGTTGTTATACCAATTCTCTTGATTGTTGTTTCCACTCCAGTTTTCTTGATTGCTAGAATTCCAATTGCCTTGATTATTTTGTGGTCGCCATTATTGTTAGATTGGTCCTTGGAAGTTGTTCCTTTGCCCTTAAAAATTATTCACATATTGCACTTCCTCTTCTTGTTCATTATAGGAATCATCTTGCTCAAAACCACCATCTTCTTGCACATAGTTTTCCACTCGAGTTTGCACTTGTGGACACTTGGTCCTCCTCTGTTCACCATCATGTTCACTCCCTCCATAGCATTGACTTGCTTAGGAGCTTGCACTTTGTTTAGCTGAGCTTTTTCTAGTTGAGTCATGGCTGTTGTCAATCCGGCAATGGCTTACTCATGGTCTTGCAATTCGTTTTGAAGGTGGATCATAGTCGGGTCACCTTGTGTAACATTGGCCCGAGATTGCCAAGCCGACGGCGTTTCCTCAATCTCATCCAAAATCTCACACGCCTCCGCATAAGGTGTATTCATAAAGTTCCTACCAGCTAGTTAATTCACTACACATTGGTTTATTGTGTTAATCCCATAATACAAGGTTTGTTGAATCATTTTTTCCGTCATATCATTGTTGGGACATTCCTTGACCATTGTTCTATAGCGCTCATATATATCGTGTAGTGGTTCATTAGGATCTTGCTTGAATGCCAAAATATCATCTCGAAGTGTAGCCATGTGTCCGAGAGAGAAAGAATTAACAATGAACTTTTCCGTCAACTCATCCCAAGTGTGAATTGAATGGTTCAGAAATCGTTCCAACCAATCTAAAGCTTTCCCCTATAGAGAGATGAGCAAAAGCCTTAGCCTCCACGCATACTCGGAGACATTAGTTTGCTTGCTCCCCTAACAGGTATCCACAAATCCTTTCAAATGTTTGTAAGCATTTTGTGTTGGAGCACCAATAAAGAAACCCTGTTGCTCAAGAAAAGTGAGCATCACATTGGTGATTTAAAAGTTGCCCGCCCTAATACGGGGAGGGACTATTGCACTAGCATAACCTTCGTTGGTCAATATCAGGTGTGGAGCCGCTCTTGGTGGAGGTGGGGGTGGACCTGACACATTGTCATGAGGTACCGCTGCTTCCCCGATTGGCTTGTGGCTCATGAGGTACCTCCTCTACTTGCTCCTATTCGCCGTCCAATTCCCCCAAAGGCAAATTTCCTATTTCATTGTTCGCTATCGTAGTACCTAAAATTTACCACACAAATTAGTACGCGGAAGGAAAAGAAGATATTCCAAAAACAAACCCAAATATATAGCCAACACCATTTTAACTCCCCGACAACGGTGCCAAAAATTGATCCACGTCCAATTCGCATTCAATAGTGAGTGGAAATGATCATTGGAAGGATAGTACCCAATAAAAGTCGGGATCGATTTCCACATCGAGTTTAATATGGGTGTTAGGGGTATACACTTGATGAAAGCAAATGGAACAACTAGATTGCACTTCTAAACAAAGAGTTTTGATTTCTAATTTACTCTACCAATATTAAGCTAAGAGAATAAACTAGAAAGTAAATAATTTCTTTGGTGTTTTTCCAGATAGTTAAAAAACATAGGGATGTGACCTTAACCTAGGTGTTTGCCTAATGGGTTAAATACGTTAACACTTTTTTAGTTGATTGGGGTGTATTATAGCTCTCAATTCTATGTTACCCAATCAATACCTCTTGGTCATAGAGTAATTTTGCCTAATTTGGCTTTCTCAAGCCCAAATAGGTATCAAGCTAAATAGTTGATATGAGCTCAAGTCGGGTTCCCACTATCTCTAGTTTGAACTCTTTAATTAGGATAATCAAAGCATCAATTAGCCCAATTTCTTGTTAGCTAAGTTATCCTAGACTCGGTCCCTCTTTCTCAAGTAAAGACCAAGCCAAAAGGCATGAATCAATATTTGCAACCACTAATTCTAAAATTAAAGCATAAACTAAGCTAAATAATCAATACCCAATCATAAACAAGCATTAAATTAAATACCCATAAGGTTTACACACTAGGGGTGGCTCACAACCCTAGTAAGAATCTAGTTGCTCATAGTGAAAAATGAAGAAATACTACTTAAACTCATAATCTAAGATTAAAATGATAAAATATGATGTTTAAATCCTAAAATACTCACAAACTTCCTAAAATAGTAAAACACAACGGCTACATCAGCTCAAACTTTGAAACTTTATCTAAAAATGTAATTCTCATCTATTTATAATGACCCATAATTCACTGACAAAAATGCCCTCAGGAGGTTCTGCGGTCACACAATTCCATGTGTGATCCGCAGATTTCTTGAGCTATCAGGGTCTTGGATTTTGCAACCGTACAATTTTGGTTTGCGACTGCAAAGCATCTTCTGCGGCCGCACAATTCTTATGTTGTCCGCACTTCAGGCAAGTCTTCAAGTCTTGGTCATTTGCACACTCTATGAACTTTGAATCATTTTTCAGTGCAAATCTTGTTCTGCGGCTGCACAAATCATGTGTGATCCGCAGATCAACTAAAAATTTGTTGGGCTTCTTCACTTATTCTGCGGACGGAGAGGGAATTCTGCAGCCCGCACTTTCTTTTGCGGCCGTAGAAATCCTTCTACGAACCGTACATCTTATGTTTTGCGCCCTTTCATGCCTTGTGAGTCGGAACACTCCTTTTGAGTCGAATTTCATAATGGGAGTCCAAACTTCCAATATTCCTGTAATTTGCACATTTTCATTCATATTGGGAATGTAAATAGATACTTTCGGACTAAAACAAAAGCAAAAAGGTGCTAATAAGTTGTCAAAATTCACACTTATCAGTCTCTTTAGGGACAACTTTGGCCATTGGATGCTTGGCTTTCAAGGCTCTAACGCTGGTTTATCGCATCTGCATGCTGAACTGATGGCCCTAAAAGAAGGCCTACGTATTGCTCATGAACAAGGATATACTCCCATAGAAGTGAAAAATGATTCGACCGACGTCATAAACTGCATAGACCAGGGATACACAATATCTAAAAATATTATTAGTGAATGCAGGCCGTTAATGCTCCGGGTAAAGCTTCAAACAATCTATCACAACTTCAAGGAAGCTAATAGGCCTGCCCACAAGCTGGCTAGGAAGGCTCTACAAGAGACTAATAGTAAGGAACTTAAGATTATGGATTATCCTCATCTTTTTGTAATTAATGCTTTGAATTTAGATCATGGAGGAACTGTTTATCTAGTTAAATATCTTAGTAAGGATGTCTGCACTAAACTTGCATCCCTAGGAAATTAAAATGTCCCAATGACATATCTAAGCTCTGTAATAGCCAAGTAGGAAATGTCCATATGACATATGTAATGGTGTGAACCTTATTCCTTAATCTCTCTCTTGCTCTCTCTCTCTCTCTATATATATATATATATATATATCCTTGTTTATCAAAAAAAAAAATGAATATTGATTCGGTTTCTCACCCAAAAAAAAAGCAGTTGGATATAATGAAACTTTGTATGTGCTCACAAGAATAAGATAAGTACTGAATGGACATGAGTTAATTACTTGGGTAGCTTGTGGTACATTTAGGAGAAATCACTCGATTCAATATTTGAAACTTATTTACTACATGAAAGGCATTCTACATGATTTCATTTAAACAGCAGATAACTGCAGCGATCACTTGTCACTTGACATGCTCAAGTGCTTCTGATAATTTGTATGCCTAACAAATGAATCTCTCTAGTTGAGTCATATTATGTGCAATTGAAACATCTAACGGCGGTGTGTTTGATACGCTGAATAAGTACTTTTTCCATTAAAGATTGATAATAATGGTAGACAACTAGTTAGTATTTACAATATCCTCGGTCCATTTTATCTTGTTGTGTTTAGATTTTAACTTTTACCACACCTAATTAAGAAAAATATTAAATAATCATTAATTATAAGGGGTACTCATTTAATTACCAATTTCATCCTTGTAATTTATGACAACTAGAGCTGTCAATATGGGTCGGGCCGGGTTAGCCCAGCCCACGTGGGCTTTAGATATTGACGGGTTGGGATGGGCTAGCCCACCATTTTGATGGGTCTTATAATGATCAGCCTACTCCAGCCCTATGTGGGCCGTGGGCCGACTCATAATTTTTTAAAATATAATTTTATATTTTTTCTTTAATTTATAACCTAAAAAAAGATAAATATTTAAACATTAAAAATATTTTATAGGAAATTTTTTGCAAAACTTAATAATTCTTTATACTGTTCTAATATATTACAATAAACACTAAAAAAGTAAAAGACAAGACTATAATTCATTCACTAAAAGTCAAAACTCAAAACAAATTATTCAAGAGAACGTCCATGACGCTTATGGGATATACAACACGTCATTTTCATCAAACGCATTTGAATTCGCTTGTAACAAGGTTGTCTTAACATCTTCACTTTCCTCTACATATACAATTCATATGCAATATTAATTAGTTAAACATTAAGAATAATTAAATTTTAAAAACTAATAATATTATAATTCACGTAAAAAAAATATTACCAGTTTGAGTTTGGTAAAAGCCGTGCAACCAATTTCGAGTAGTAACAAGTGTTTGGATATTTTCATGATGGATGCAACTTATGTACTTTGTCAAAATACGTCCAGCAATGCTAAATGCTAATTCTGATGCTATCGTGGTAATAGGAATACTAAGTACATCACGCGTCATCACTAAAAGATCGGGATATTTCTAGAATGGTACTTCCAATACATGACAACATTCATCTCTTGGAACTTCTCAAGATCAAGTTTTGGTTCCTCTAAGTAAAGATCCAATTATGACTTTCTATCGCTAGAGGCAGTATACGCTCTATATTTTATATATTTTAAATAAAAAAATTTATTAGGTCTACGGGCCGGCCCAGCCCAGCCCAGCTCAGCCTCAATCAAGCCTCACGGGCCACGGGCTTACTCGGGCGAGGCTTAAAAGCCTCATTTTAAATGGACTCCAAAAACTCTAGCGCAACCTTGCTAAATCACGTGTTGGGCTGGGCTGGCCCAAGGGCCAAGCCCATATTGAGTGTTGGAATTGGAAAAAAATTAATCCCTTTTCTTAAAAAATCCATTGCATAGTTGTAAAGGAAAAATAAGTTAAGATTCATGTGCAAAAAGTCATTTTTCTCCTTTAGGGGTAAATTTTTTGACAACCAAACAACAAAAATGACTTATTAGTTTTTTCAGAAAAAAGAAAAACTAGCATAGTTGAACTTCTCCATGTGAGTTACAATCTACAGAAGTTGTATCCTTTGAAGGGATCCAATAGAAGTAGAAATTAAAAATATACAGAGAATTATTTACTGCTGGAAAATTTATAATAGATCTTGAAAGGTTTGGCTTCAAAATCGTACATGTAACTTAAGGGAAGCCCAGCCTAAGCTTGTGTGATGAAGTTAAATTAGAAAAGGAAGACATCAAAAAAAGGTCTGGCAGCTCTATTATTTATTTTTCCAAATTCATATCTCAAAATCTCTGAAAGGAAGACATCAAAAAATGAATTCACTCAAGGATTATTCTGTATTTTGAATCAATCAACCCACACTATCAACATGATATCAGTTCTTTTTTAATGCAAAGATAACAGGGTTTTGTTAGTTTACAAACGCAGTTATGTAGTCTTGTGTGATTTTCGAAGACTACCTACTGGCATGCCTTATATATGTGATTTTGGTGGATTTCTTAAATTTTGTTTTATGGTTCTATGTTCTTGATAGACAGTGGTGTTAGGACCGAAAAAATTAGGTGTCATGCGGAAACTAGTAACGTAATAATGAACGACGATAAATCAGACAACACCTACGTCCACAATGAAGATGGGCAATCCGCTATAATAAAAGAGAGTACAAAATAACGAGAGAACAACCTCACGAAGAAGCAAACACAAGTGACACATTAACACTTGTCCCGTAAAGTTCTCCCCCTAAACACGACTCTCAAACACCATATGGCTACATTGTGGATGTTACTGAACGAGAAGGAAGGATCCTCAATTTATAGAAGTCCAAACCTTTTGATAAATATGTTGTCCTTTCCTTCGAGAGATAGGAAAATTAAATATGGTAAGAAATCAGGACAACCCCTGACAAAACAAATGGTACTTTTGTGTAGTGTTTGTTTTATTGCTTTGGAGAATTAAATTTTAATAATTTGGAAGTGTTAAATAGCTCCTGGGGTATACGTATTCTTTTTCCTACTTGTGGATTTTCACAGTTTACTTGTAATTAATTAAGAAATTTGTTTTGGTTAGTGTTGCTTAATGCCAGGATCTCGTTATGCTGCTTACGCTACGAAATTTTCTATATTTGTCAGTTTATCTTATTATTCAATATTAATAATTTTTCATGCAGAATTACAATTCTGTTAAGGTTGAATTAGTACTATTGTGTTAGTTCGTTGATAACTAATTTAGTATGTTACATTCAATGTTGTTAAATTGCTAATTTCATTTAATTTTTTTTTTTTTTTTTTTTTGTGGTGGGAAGAAATTGAAGAGGAAGATATTACTATATTAACTGAGAAGGTTTTGTCATTAATAGGGGAATAACTGAGGAAAGTTAGAAGTAATAACAACTAATCCAATAACAAGTTCCACGAATAATTTGGGTAGAATTTATCAATGTAAATTATACTTGGAAGAATTTAAAATTCAATGGACGTTAGACCCAAGACAACATATAAAAAAATTATTAAAATTCAATAATATTTAGACTTAGATTGTCTTTTATTTGTACGTTGATCTTGTTTGTATTTAAAGTTCTGTCCAAACCCTTATAGTTATTCAAAGTCGATATTTTAAACTCCTCTAATTATTGATCAAGCCTACGTTACAACTTAATTGTTATAGTGGACAAAATACGTGTATAAAGAGCGTGAACATAAAAAGTTAATGATTAAAATAAGGAAAAAAATAAAAAGAAAAGAAAATACAAAAAATCAAATTAGAAAAGAAAGAATGAAGTGTGTATGTTCTCTGTCTCTTAATTCTGCAACCCCCCCCCCCCCCCCCAAAAAAATTTTTCTCTATCTCCCTCCTTCTCCACGTTATCCTCTTCCCCCTTTTTAACCCAAACACTCCACCATTGTGGTAAATGCAGTTGTGAATGGAAGGTCTATGGAGGTAGCAAATACAGTGGACAAAAAAGAAAAGAAAAATTTTCTTCTCGCAGTAATTCGTGAAATAGTATAGCTCCGGGTACGGTCAATAGGGTCTGTAATTGCTGAAAATTTGCAACTTATTCCTGAAATTGTAAAGTAGCTTTGTAGGTGAAGGGTGGTCTGTTTCCATTGTTGGTCTAGTGGTTTGAAACCTCAAGTTGTTGCTTACATAGTACTAAAACTCAACAGGGTATTGAAATTTAGACGTGAAAATGCGATAAACATTTGTGTTTGAGGATCAAAAGCGGAGGGACAAGCTGAGACGCCATTAAAGCTCACTGAAAGCTTCTGGGTATATTGACGTTTAGAAGAAAGAACCTATTGTATCTCTTTTCTATGAGTTGGTTTTTGTGTAGGGGCCGGTTCAATTTTTCAATAGTTTATTTTTCTAGGTGGCACTAGTAATGATATCGCGTTCTATGTGTTGGAGATTGTATTATACACACCTGTCATAAGTGTTTATTATACACGACTTGAACGAGTATAAGTGTTCAATTGGTAAAATGATAAGTTTGAGGACCGATATGACAAAGTGGCACAAGTATAAGTGTCATTTAGACTATTCTGCCTAAAAATAAATAAAAGTTGTTGATATTTTGACTGATCATTAGGAACTTATATTGGGGAATTTCTTCACTTAGCTATATAAGATAACATTTATCATTTTTAGGAACATAAATTTTTAAATTATTATGTAAACACTAAATTATAAAATATTTAATATTTATGCGATATTTTAAAAATACTTTATCATTGAAACATGATACACGCATAACGCGCGTACCCAAAGACTAGTACTATATTAAAAGTACGAAAACTCTTAGTAAAAATATAGTTCGTCTTTTATACCCTTTTAAATGAAGTTTCACGTTGGACAAATATGTAATTTAAGCTACTTTCCTGATATTTAGGACTTTAAAATTAAATTTTCTTAATTATTATCTAATATTTAAAAATTTGAAATCAACTAAATAAGGATAAAATATGTTATGAAAAAAAAAAGAGAATATAAAAATAAAAGGTAAGTATCTTTTCAACCAAAGAACAAAAAATATTGTATATATTTTTGTGTAAATGTTTGTGCCTATATCGTACAAGGAAAATTTTAACATGCAAGACCAATTTTGATCCTTTATTTTCCTTTTCATATGAAAATATTTTCTTGGATGTTTAAATTATATTTTATTAAATTATTTCACAAATATAATTATTTCACGTGTTAATTTTCTTAATAATTACTTATTTAGGATTTTGAAATCAGTTTTATTTATCGAATATATATTATTTGAACCAGGTCAGAAGCAAAATTTAAAATCAATTAAAATTTTAATCATCTTTTACAAGATATTTCCTTAAGGAAATATTTAATTTATCTTGATATAAATTGCTATTTTTCAATAATTTGTTCTTCTTACACACACACGCACACATATATATGCGACACACACGTGCAATACATGTATATTAAAACTGGTATAAGTAATAACAAAAAGGATATTTTCAATTTATCTCATAGTTAGTGGGACAAGAAAGACGTGAATTGTTTACTCCTGTAAACCAATAAGAACAAAAAAGAAATATAAAAAAAGCGAAAATCAAAGTCGAGTCTTATGTCAAATTTTCTCAAAATTTTTGATAAACTTATTGAATTTCTTTAATGCAGGGAAACTTATATATGCAAAGTAATGTTAAGTGAAAATAAAGACAGAAAATTGCCAAAAATGGCACAATAACAGTGGCTTTATGTTCAATGTCGTAGGTATCTCGTCCTAAGAGTGATCAATCTTATAATGTATATATACATGTCGAATACATTTTATGTGATCATATATATATATATATATATATATATATATACTTTGAATTGAGGAGGAGGAGTTCATGAGTTCAAATACTCATTTAAACATTTAGATCTGCCCTTCTCACCAAAACCGCACTGAAACCATGGTGTTCCTGATTGACTCTACTTTTTTAATCTAAAATTTTCTAATAAATAACTCTTAAAGATTAATATTTGTGTAATACAATCAATCAATCTTAGAAGTAACTTCTTAATTAAAGTTGCTTTATATAGGCTACAAACTCTCTCTTTCTTTTTGTTCTATTCTTACATTTATTAGTAAACTTTCTTTTGTTACCTTTTTAATGTTAGTTTTAAATTATAATATCATATAATTATATTACAAGTGTTTTCATTGTTTAGCTAAATACTACCTACTTCGATTTAAAAATTTTGGTGCGCGGAAAAAAAAAAGTGACTTTTTAACATTTGAACACCCTTGAAGACGCACTTGTTATGTTGTGATTCAATGTCATGATCTGCGGTTGTTGATCGATATTTCTGGCAGTTCTCTACCCATGCTGGTTAACACAGAGACCCCATTACTAAAAGTGAAGCACAGGACTCAATATGATCTTATTCAGTACATTGGCAAGGGAAGCATAGTGAAAATTTCACTGAAAGACCCTTCTTTCCGAGGGCGGGAGCAGTGTGGTATTTACGGGTTCAATTAAATCCATAACTTTCGACGTTGAATAAATATTCATTAAAATTGTAAAAATAGTAGATATGAACCCTAACTTTAAAAATATAAGAGGTATGATGTTAAAAAGTTTATAGTTGAACCCATAGAGTTTAAATCATGAATCCGCATTTAAAGGAAAACGGATCAATCTACATCTTGTACATTCCACCACTGCAAAATCCAAAGGTCAAGCCTTTCTTCACCAGCCGTACAAAACTTCTGAAAGATGAGTCTATCGGTTTCTGCAGAAACTTGCAAAAACAAAGTGAAGGGCCACTGCGCATGGTCAGCTCGAAGAACCATCTAACAAGCAGTGATTCCAGATCAACTTCAAGTTCTATTCTAGCATTTTAAACATCGCGTTTTCTTCGACTGTTTGCTTCTGCATTTTTGGTAAAAGAATGTAAATCAAATCAATTATTTCAGCAGTGAAGTAGCAATTCAGAAAATAAAACAGGAAGGCTCAAGAATTCAAAAATGAAGAGGCACTGCATGAATTCATTTGTATTTCTGCGGCACATGCAAGTTGATACCATATATTAACACGACCAACTGCAAATATTCTTTGAATACACGAGATTTGGATGGATTCAACCCAACAAGAAGCAAAGCCAGATTCGAAATCAATGGTTAGTTTGTGTTGCTCTAGCTTTTTGGATGAAATAATTGCTAAGAATACTATAATATGGTTACGAGTAACCCATACCAATATTGATGTATCATGCAGACATCCAAAAATAGAAAACATAAAATAAAAAGAGATACATAATTGCTTGTCAGGGAAAGAGAACCTACTCGCAACTGGGATATGATTCCAGGCATTTTAAGGAAAATCTCCCATGCAGCCTCACCAGTTGAAGATCTGAAATCAAATCGATCTGCATGTCGAAGCTTAAACCTAATCGACTGATTTCTATATGATTTTGCAATTGTGTGATGGACACCTAAAACAGCATATCGACACCCTGAAGAATCCTTGCCAAAAGGCCATCTCAAGCCACCCTTAACTTCTGGGTCCAAAATAGCAGAACCAACAAGATCTTTAATTCCATTAATCTGCTCATCCTGAAAAATACAAATAATAATCTAAATCACTGGACTCACAGAAAGAATCATCTTACTATACAGAAAGAATTAAGTGGTGTTCTTTCAGTAAAAAGGTTCAGGAGTCCTGATGAGAAGATGAAGACGAAAGTGCAAATGAAATCACTAACACACGACAATATGTCCATGAAAAGTAAAAATAATATCATACAAATAAAAAATTACTCTCTAGTCTACAGATTTAGGTGTATGTTCTCTAATCCATGATATCCTGCTCATCTCATAAAAGAAAACTGTTCTCCCACTTATAGATCGTCCAGTAAATCCACATTTTTCCTGATATTTAGATTAATGTTTTAATGTATTTATAGTAGTTGTTATCCTACTCGTCATGTTGTATCGTGAACTTTCCTTGATGATTAAATGAAAAACCAAAAATGGGGACAACGGATTTGAATTGGAACCAGGGCAATGACAAGTTTCTTCCACCTTCCACCCTCTCCACAACCCCTAACATTGAATTACAAATCGAATGGAAAAGGGAGCAAGGGAGAGGAAACTAATGAAACATAAAATAAGATTAGAAACAGTAATTGTACAGAATGCAACAAGGTTAGCTGTTCGCAGCAGAGATAAAATTTTGATACTGTAAATACCAGAAAGAGAATTAGATATGATGGTTCCAAGAAAATTCTCCAACGGAAAGGCAGATTCATGCAGTAGCCAGAATGCAAATCATGACTGTAGTTTTTTTGGTGATATGTATAGCTTTTACTACTTGGAAACCTGAAATGTGACCAGTGCTTCCTATTTCCTTTAGAACATCATCCCTGGTATTAAATCACTAAGCAATTCAACCTGGCAAGCAACACAATCAATCTAGAAACTCTACATACTTGGTGTGTAAAAGCCTTTAAATTGTATTAAGCCAATAATAGCTACTTAACCCCAAAGAAAATTAAGTTCCATAATAATGATATTCATCTTTATTTCTACATTTTGCCTCTGTATCTTTTTCTTTTTTTCCTTCGTTGGAGTTCATTGGCACAATGCTTCATATCCGGTTTACATCAGCAACTAGGGGGTTACAAGAATAACACTCGGGTGTAAATGAAACCTGTATTCATGCATTTTAACCCAGCTTAAGCCTATAGAGGTCAATCCGAAATGATATCAACTTTACTGCGCTGTTTTCTTCTTCATGAAGAAACACTCAACCCTCCTCAAAGCCACAAAAAAAGGGCAAGAAGTGTCGCACCAAAGAGTAAGTGAATGCAGATGTTTGTCAGTAATGTTTAGAACTTACAAATACAAAGGCAGAACTTACAAATATGAACTACGACTTAACAAAAGGCAAAGGATTGCGAGGAAACAACAAAACAAATGGAGAACATACATCTGAATAGCATAGATCCACTCTTCAAGGAAACACAAAAATTAATTCTCAATGGAGAAAATATCTTACAGATAAAGCTACGATGATTTTCTAGGTAGAAAACATTAACCTCAGGTCACTCTTTCCAACACAGCTCATGTCCACGACCATGTGTCGCACCGGGCTCATGAACTCAATCTTATTAAGGGAAAGGTCAATGACATAATAGTTAGATAAAGACAAACAGCAAGAAGTAAAGCGGGCAAAAATATAGGTAGGTGGTGATAGATATGTTAATGATAATATTGTTGTTTTATTTAAGATAACTATAAGAAGTTAATTGGGCATCTTACAAGAAATTTCAGTCATAAAAGGCTGAGATTATTAACATATGCTTGCATCAAAAGAAGCAGAAGGAACTACATACTAACCTTATGGAGCTGAATTCTTTTAAGATCTTTGGACACGACACATTTACAGGAAATAGTTGAGTCAGGCAGCAAGTTATCAACAAGCTACAAAACATAAGAATAGAGCTAAAATAACCCATACAAGAGGAGGAAGACATTTGTTAGAAGAATAAAAATATACCGTTAAATAGTATAATTCTTTCTCTTGCACATATTCAAGTCCAAGTTTCTCAACTACTAGGTCTTCCATGAATTCCATATACGAAGGAGGAATATTCGTATATAAAGATTTTTTCATTTGTCTGAAAGTAGATTTCACCCAATGGGTTACTTTTCAGGGATTCTTGAAAAATTGAAGAGCTCCTGCATCACAAAGAATTTGAAAAGTATGTAATAATGCTTAAATACTACGTAAAAAAGTGTGTGATACATGAAATATATGAGGCTATTGACATATAATATCACCATTAATAGGTAAAAAAGGTACTGATGCTACAAAACATCATAGGGTATAAAAATATCAAAATTCAGAAGTTTGAAGGATATAGTTATCTATGTTCATTCCTTGACCAAATATCTTTCCTTGACGATAGCAACCACAGTATAGAAATAGAATTTTGGATTGAAAATAACCATGACGTATGCTATAGTTGGTTCCCAAAAGTAAAACCTCCACCCTTCCCCCTATGCAAAGTAAAAAGGGAAAATTTTCTCTAATCTTGCAGGAAATAATGATTGCATACTGAGCAAATCTCTTTCATATAAAAGAAAGAAAACAACGTGACAACCGATTTAAATTAGAAAATTAATTCCTCTAGATATAGTTAATATTAAGATTTTATTTCCCTTCTCGAAGTCATATGAATTAAATGCTAAGAACAGCTGAGACTAACAATATTATAGAAGAGTGAATGTAAGGCCTCTAAGATATATCTATAGGATGAAAGTCATAAAAATGTGGAAGTTAGATGGATGAGCCGATCTTGTCCGTGCAGATATGATCACACATCCAATAAAAGATGCTTGTTGCATGTATTGAGAACAAAATGAGAAAACGCCGCCTTAGATGGTTAGTCGTATCTTGTTTAGACCTCCATATAGAAATTATAATGATTAAAGATGACGAGGTAGATCTAAAATCACATGGAAAAAAAACTATAACCTCTTGGAATCAAAGTGGACTTAGACACAGAGTATAATGCAAGTAAGGAACTAAAAAAGCAATACTAACCTGTATGATGAAGGACTAGTTGTTATTGTTATAATTACATTAGGCTTGGTGTTCGCCAAAAGCCTTTTTTGCCAAGGCTTGTATATCCATGTATGAAAAATTTGCAATATAGAGACTCTAATTTAGAGGACTCCTAAGGTGCCGGACAAGAAAAGATTTTGTAGTAATAGAAGAAAATGAACTCGACGAGAGCAGAATGTATCCAGAGGATTCATATAACCAACTCCAACTAGTTTATCCAGAGGATTCATATAACCAACTCCAACTAGTTTAGGTATGAGGTAATTGATTAATTGTTTTCTTAAAGTAATACAACTAGGAGACATGATCTTAAAACAATTATGGCGAAGACTGTATGTTAGAGCATGAAGGCGATGGTACTTCTCTAATCACAATAAAGAATCAAAAGAATCAAGCATAATTCACATTTTGATAAATATATTTATGCAGATTAATCTAATTCAGATGCCAAAATTCCAGTGTGGAGTCTCTACTCTTACTCTTTCGTGCCATTCTCTTATTCCAGTTTATATGATAACACCATTTGTCCATTCAATGTTGTAGTCATGTTTGTGAACTTTTAGTGTATTTTTTGGGATTACAATTTACAAGGAGTTGAAAACATATTCAAGTAATAAAAAGTAGAGTCTAACATCTTAAGCTTTTAAACAAAGTGGTCAGACAGTTTGACATGATATCATATAGTAAGAAAAGCACCTAGGTTAAAGTCTGACCACACCATTTGTAAAAAAAAAAATCACGTGCTTATCACAAGAAAAGAGTCGATGACATAACTAAGTAACTAAAAGTATGCTTTCTCAAACAGTTTTTAAATTTTTAAACGACATGGTCTCACACTTTAACACAAGGCAAACAATTGATAAAAAAGACAATTTCTAATAAGTTTGTTGGAAGAAAATACATCATTGATATCTTCGATATAACTAACCTGCCTAATGACAAACATAGAGAAGAGATTACCCAACTAATAAAAACTTTGTTCCTTGGTCATCTGAAGAAAATATAGCACATAAACTAATGATTGATTAGCCTAAACTATACACCAATTTTTTTAAAAATATTTTGCATATAGTCATGCATTTTCCCAACGGGAACATTCGATAGTGTCAGGGATCCAAAGACATTGAGCCATGCGTTATCCCAGTCTCACTTTATTTATATATCCTCTAACTCCCCTATAGAGGAATTATTTAAACACTTCTTTCATCATCGAACTTTTTTATTACTCGTGAGCCAAAAGGGGGTGAATATATGGGATAATTGACTAGGAGAAACAGCCACTCTATTTTTAGGAGAAACTCTTACTAAATAAATTCGCAAAATACATACTTTACCTATCGATCTTTTACTCAAATCTCCCTTACACACTTATTAAATACGGAAATAATATTGCACACCAAAACTTTTAAAAGGGTGTCAATTACACACCTCTTTTGCTATGTGTCACACACGTGTATTACACGTAAAAGAGGCGCGTGAAAACTAAAAAATTCATCTGAAATTAAGTAATTTTTCAATTTTTCCCTTTTTAACTATTTCCTTTTTAAATTAAAGAAAAATATATATAACCCATGTAATAGTAATCTTTAAGCAGATATTGTCAAACACCGAAGTGGTGTGTAATTGACACACCTTTAAAAATTTTGCTGTGTAATATTATTCCCGTATTTAACATGTGTGATGGGTAAAATATGTATTTGAATTAAACGGGAACATGCATGCTGATGTCTTTCAGAGAAAGCGTAGGATGTGAAATGAAGAATGCTAACCCATAAAAGAGAATTTTTCCAAAACGAGCTATTAAATCTGGCTTTACTTTTGTCATATCATCAGCTTCTTCCATCTGACACTTCACTCGTTGAAAAGACAAAAAGTAAATCTTGCTTCACATTTTCCTCTGACCAAAGCCATGCTTTATCGTCAAATTCAGTCATACGTTCACTGCAACCTGAAAAGTGTACATATATTACTTAGTAAAGAGTACTGAATTAAGATGTCAGAAATAAAAATCAAAACCGAATTCCACGAAATCGGACAAAAGGCTTTAGAGACCACTTGTTGTTTCAAAGGTTGATCTAGTGACCTAGAAAACAAAAAGGTTGCCATAATAACACCAACTAATTAATTATAGATCACTAATCATTCATCCCATATCACAAAATTTGTACTAACGACTGCTACTAGATATTTTAAATTGTATATTAGGACAACCAAAATTCATCCAAATAGGAATTGTACGTCACGGACTCACACGAACTCTCTAGGTACCATCACCAAAGCTACAATAAAACATAACAAAACACATTTAAGTAGCTAGATATATAGTAGTACCTTCGATTAGAACCAAAGAGTGTGGATTTTGGCCTGATTTGCGCTCAAAGGACTCCGGTGGAACAGGTTGTAGCCTCACAAGGGACGAAAACTGAGAATTATGAGCTAATCCAACGGTGAACCATTTCGAAACTGCATAGAATTTCATACAGAGACAAAATCTCGAATCAATCATTTTTCTCGAGCCGTACGAGGAGAAAGCTAGGTGATCGAGAAAGCACCGCCCAAAGGGCCTCATAGAGACGGTCACCGGTAGGCTCATCTCAAAGCTGAAATGAAGAGTCTCTTGTGCGGTGGAATGTAAGCCATGGCTCACTATCATCAATTACTACTGCTCTCTCATGTGCACTTTTTATGCTCTTTGTTTGTGTGATGGAACTATACAATAATTAATGTGAAAGTTTGTAGAATATAGATCGTCAAAGATAACTTCAACGGCCGCATTAATACTATCTTAGATTCCTAAAATGAGCGTTCCCATTCTCTTCTATCACACCGACGTTATACATTTCTATACTCTAGGAGTATTAAATTTCATTAAAAAAACTAAAATGTTACGTAATTTAATGGAAAAAAATAACTAACCATTAATTCTAAGTCACCAAATTTTTATACCACACGGCAGGAAATTTTCCAAAAAAAAAGTCACTAAATTTTAAAGTGTAGTTAAAAAAAAAAAAAAAAATAGGGCATCTTACGTAATTATCTCATATAAGCCTTAACTTAGCAACCTCTATCAATTAATCATAGATTTACCAAAAATAGCCAAGCAATATAAAATATGAAAACCCAAATAATAAGGTTCTTTCTTTCCAACATCTGTTTCTGCATGGTTAGCAGTAAAATTTATAATTCTGAGTTATTAGATATACCTAGTCTCGTTTCGAGATATTCATTAGGAGTATCTCCTCTTCCTGAGTTTGCCAACCCAGATTGAGGATTTTCCATGGTGATGCTGTTATTGAGAGGTGGCATCGGCGGTGTAGGAAACGCTGCCGGTAATCCTCTCGCAAATTCTTGCAAAGCTTGGTTCACATACTCTGCAATCATTTGCTTTACATGATCTTGTTCCACAATTTGATCATTATTACCATTGTTGTTATTGGATCTTTCTGGGGATTGTTCCCTCGAACCACGTGGGGTTCCTGAAGGCGATGGAAATAGGATTCCACTTCTTTGCTGGTTGTCGTTGGGGTTTGACATAATTCAAAGGATATCACTTGGAAAGTAAACAAAGATTATTAGATTTCCCTATAACGGAACCAATTTGTTTAACCAAAGAATTAGACACATTGACTAAAGCTTATTTTTAAGATGAATACGGGTTACTGATAATCAAGATAATAGGAAAAATGATTAATAGACAATATTGCAGAAATAAAAGATCGAAATTGATTGTATTTGTGAATCAGATGCCTTTACAAGCTGTATTCCCCTCCCTTATATAGGAGATTCTTATAATATACGACTCCTGCTATGGCTACTCATTAATGACTAATTATGACATTAATGAGGCGTTACAAAGGATAACAGTAATAGGGGTTCAGTTACATAACGTTCGAGTAATCAATTGTGGGTCCTTGAACTTGCCCGTAGCTTTGTCTAGATTCATTCTGACCGTGCCTCTCTCCCGTTTTGATCAAGTTAAATTTTTCGTGGCTGATAAGTTCGTGGGTTTACTGAACCGTGCCTCTTCAAAGAGTTACGTCCAGCTGTCGTGTTTTCCTGTGTCCACGTGACTGGCTGAGTTGTCAAAAGCTGACTTATGTGTGAAACTCTTTTTTACCAATACAGCCACAACAATCCGACTTTCAATTCTTACTAGATAGCTTTAAGGCTAAACTAGCAGGTTGGAAAACATCTCTACTATCAATGCCGGGGAGAATAACTCTCATCAAATCTACAATATCCACACTAGCAAACCACATAATGCAATACATAGCAATCCCTAAATATGCAACCACAAAAATAGAGCAATATATTAGGAATTTCTTATGGGGTACTACAACACAAAAAAGAAAAATTCACTTAATCAATTGGCGTCAATTACCATGCCAAAACCATTAGGAGGCTTAGGAATCCAACGGCTTACCCTAAAAAATTAGGCTTCTCTAGCGGGCTTGGCATGGAGATTGTTCCAAGGACCAAACCAATTATGGGCAAACACTTTGATCCAAAAATACAAACACACCCGCAACCTTAAAAAATATTCTCATACATGGAAAAATATTATCTCGGGTTGGCAAACTTGCCAAGTTGGAATCCAGTGGAAATAGGAACCAATTCGAACATAAATTTCTGGACAGAGCCTTGAATTGCTCCGCAAGTCACGACTAGATCCCTATTAACTGGTCCTTTACCACTTCAACACCTACATAAACCTATAAACTATTATCGATCTGGAAATCAATGGAATTGGGAGGACATGCCTTTCTCATTAGACAATACTACAAAAAAATATTATTAACAATACGAACATATCCACCTACACTAACCAAGCTGACACCATCTACTGGGGATTATCTCAAAATGGGAAATTCACTATAAAATCTACTTATTCACAACTATTACAACATAAAATAGACACACATCAACACTATACTTCTTTCAACTGGATTTTGGAACATCCAGGTTCCCCCTAAATTAAAAACATTCTTATGGCTTATACTTCATAACCGACTGCCTACTAAGTCCTACTTAAAACACATAAAAATTACCATGAATGATATATGTGATATATGTCATACAAATCAGAAAAATACTAACCATATCTTCCTTCACTGTCAACCTATACAGCAGATATGGCACGACCTACACCTAGCTACCATGGCCAATAATATTCCCAAATTATCTCACCCATCAACATGGCTAAAAAATCTAATTTACAATACCAACACAATTTTGCCCCATCGAATCAACCAAAAAATGAACTTAACATACACAATGGCTTATATGGATTAATCGAAATAATCACTACTTTCGTAACACTTCAAGAAGGCTATCATTGGAAACGATTACTACATGCACTATAATATACTTATCTTACTTCAACCACAAAATCACCAAACATTTATCAACATATTCTCATCACATGGAAAGCACCTCAAACACACTGCTTTAAGTTAAACACGGATGGGGCGAAGTCGACATTGACTAACAAGGCAGGTATAGGGGGGACAATACGCGATCCCAATGGAAATTGGATTATAGGATTTCCAGAGAAATCAGAGTGCACATCAGTCCTCCAAGCAGAACTAAAGGCCCTTAAACAAGGACTTGAACTAGCATGTGACAAAAACTTAGTACCATTGGAAGTTGAAATTGATTCAACAGAGGTACTAGCCATTCTACGAAAGGATAATATTGTCTACGCTAACATCCTTGATGATTGTAGGTACCTCCTGCGCCAACTACATAGTGTTACTCTGACACACACCTACAGAGAGGGGAATGAGGTGGATGACACACTGACAAAGCAAGGTTGTAGCTTATAAGCACCTGCTACAACATTATTTTTTGAAGAGCCACCTGATTTTGTGAGACACGTTTTGAGGAAGGATCAAACAGGAGAATCTAGAAGGAGAAAAGTAGCATGCACAGGTAACCAACTGGAGCAGAACACTCTGGGGGAAATACAACCATCAACAATCATCGGTGTACACAACATACATTATTTTTGGATGGTTACACAGCACCTATTACCACTACAACCCCCACTTTAATCCCTACACAATCTGTATGTAATATGGCACAACAACAAACAATCACCTTAGATGCTATGGCATCAGCCTCTCTGTAGCTACGTTAGTTTCAATTAATGCAATTATCTTTCCTACCAAAAAAAAAATATACCCTTTTAGAAAAACCTATACGTTCCATTGTGTCAAACAGTAAAATTTATATATCACACATGAAATAAGTTAAGCAAACATCTAAGGAACTTAAATAGTAAATTAATTAAATTTTTAATAAATTAACCTGAATATTGATGATATTTATAATCTTAAAATGGGAGTTAAATAAGTATTTAATGATTGATCTCAACATTTACAAAGGAATTCACTTACCATTTAGGTGCAAACTATAATAAGAAATAACACAAGATGCAAAATTGCAAATCACAAAATAGCATACACATCAAATTAAAGGGTCGTTCAGGATGTTGTATAAGGGAAATAATCTTAGTATATTTTGTATTAAGCTATACAAAGTTTGGTTGCGATTTTCAAGTATAGAATAATTAATCCATATATTATTTATACACCAATTTCAGCATAAATTTGTACCAAATTCATCAATTGAATAACAATACTGGGATTAATAATACATGGATAAAGATTTCAAAATAACAAAACTACTCATTTCAAATTGAAAGTATCAAGAAATAGATTTGATTTATGTGTACAATTCAAACTGCGAAAGATTCACATGATTCTAATATATTAGCTTTGTCATGACCCAAAAATTAACCTTGTCGTGATGGCACCTATCGTGATACTAGGCAAGCCGACACATTATCAAAGATCGATATTTCGTTCTTAAGAGATACTTCAAAGTTATTCATTATAAAATCTTTGTAACGGAGTTCAAATCAAAACGAAAGTGCTGAAAGGAAAGCCCGACGTCAGTGTGTCACTAGTCTTGAGCAACTACTACAATTTGTCTGACATTACCGAGGCTAACATAGCCTTGAAAATAACCAAATACAACTAAAGAAAAATAAGAGGGAGAAAAGCAGGGCTGTGATCGCCATGCAACTACCTTGCTATCTCCGAGAATCTGCAACCAGAATAATCAACAGCCGCTACCGTGTTCAAAAATACCTGGATCTGCACACAAGGTGCATGGAGTAACGTGAGTATGTCAACTCAGTAAGTAACAACAGTAAATAACGACTTAGAAATAGTGACGAGCAATAATGCAAGTGAAGTTCATATCACGAAAACTCAGTAAAATACGGCATGCTTCTAAAACTAGAGTTTGAATCAATCAACTCGTTTAAATACAATTCCAGTAAAATCATTTAAAAACATCTTTCAACAATTTTAAAACAAAGGCTCAATGCAAAGGTGAGCAAAATGATGAAATCATAAACAACCCCTCAGGAAAAACATCACTCATATACATCCCCTTGGGCAAATATCACTCATATACAGCCCTTCGGCCAAACCTCACCATCACTCATGCACAGCCCTTCGGTCAAACCTCACCATCACTCATGCCTTCCAGTCACACGGCACTCGGAACTCGCACTCAGTAGATACCTGCGTACAGACTGCGGAGGGGCTCCTTCAGTCCAAGCGCTATATCAAACCGATCATGACATAAATCAATGAGGACCTCGCTTATATCAAACATGTTGCGGCGTGCAAACCTATCCCATAAATATCCTCACAAATCAGGCCCTCGGCCTCACTCAATCATAAACCTCTCCAGCCTCTCGGGCTCTCAAAAAACCCAAGTATTAAGCCCAAACAACATTTATATGATGCATCAAAATAGAGTAATAGAGACTGAGTTATGCAATAAATAAGTATAAACATGACTGAGTATAGATTTTCAATCGAAAACAATGAGAGGATAGCAAAAAAGACCTCTAAGGGTCCAAACAATACTGGCATAAGGCTTAAACATGACATCCAACCTGATTTATAGAAATTCTTTCTAAAACACATAAGAATCATATAGTTTCAAGAAAATATGCAACTTTACAATCGCAACGGGATGGACCAAGTCCCAATCCCCAACGGTGCACGTCCACACGCCCGTTGACCAAAATCACCAAATTTCTAACTTTCGTCAATTCAAGCGTAATTCTACCACGGACCTCCAAATTACATTCCGTACGCGCTCCTAAGTCCGAAATCACATAACGGAGCTAAATGGATCATAAAAATCTAAATCCGAGATCGTTTACTCATAAGTCAACATCCAGTTGACTTTTCCAACTTAAGCTTCTAAATAGGAGACTAAGTGTCTCATTCCACCCGAAACCACTCCGGACCCGAATCAACCAACCTGATACAATACAATACAGCTGAATAACACATAAAGAAGCAGAAATGGGAGAAACGGGGCCATAACTCTCACAACGACTGGTCGGGTCGTTACAAGCTCAAAAACCAGTATAAGCAAATTGGTGATGTGATCACGCCCACTATGCCTTATAAAAAGGATTAAGCGACCGTTGCAAATATAATCCGGTTTACAAGTCCGGAGTCGAATCCCACAGAGAACTAAGGCTCAACTACAGTTGTTCAATATCGCTAAGAAACATAAGTCCAAATAATTTTCTAATTATAAAGATTATAATGTTTATTTTTATCTAATTAACTAACAAATATTATAAAGAAGTAAAATTATCAACTAACAAGGATGAAATTCTAGACAAGACTAAGGAGGTCTAAATTTATGATTTTCCCAATTGTCGGAATGCTTTCAGCTACGTTTTCTATAAATTTGCCTAAGTTTTCTCTACCGATCATGAGCACTCTGAGTGTCGTAATTCTATCCCGAGTAACTACCACAATTTACTAGACATATTCTTCCGGACTACGCTAGCTGGCTCTAAGTTAAGGCTCACTCGGATCGCACCAAGGTTTTGTTATCTCTAATCCCACCTTTAAACCCTCCGTGTTGATCCCTCATATACGTTAAGAGTGATGTTGTTCAACAACTACCTAAATATGCACCCTCTCCCGGGTCATACACACTAAATAGGCACAATTGATTGAGAACTCTTCAACTAACCACAATAATCACGTAGTTGAACAAATAGAGAAAATAATACGACAAATCTAAACGTAACAGGAAATCATCCTCCAATAGGTTCTATCAAAATCCTCGATAACAAATTAGCTATTCATAATGGTATGCAAAACTACAATACTAGAATTCATAACCAATATTGGAAATAGGAAGAAGGAAGTGAAAAACTCGTAGAAGAATTCCCCGCCTTGATCTTAATGTGTTCTTGCCTCCTTGGGTAAAATCTTCTTCTAATGTCGGTCTCCCCTCTCATTGGTGTTTTATGACTATTTATATATGTAGGAAAAATATCCAAATAAAATAACCAAGTCCATAACTAAATAGGAGACAAAATAAGCTTCAAAAATCCGAAATCCCCTCGCTCCAAACCATACCTCGCGAGCTCTATAGGGCGCTCCACCTCGCTACAGACCTTACCTCACAACCTCTATAGCGAGCTTTCCACTGCGCGACGCCAACTCCATAGCGAGCTTTAAAGCTTGCAACGCCTGACTTTGTTTCTGCTCCAATTGCTTTGCATTGTCTTTTGCCAAAATTCACGTTTTTTGCTCCTGTTTCTTTCTTTCAATTTTTTGCTTCTTTCTTTGTCATCAATTATGACTTCATCATTATATAATCATAAGCCCATTGTTTTAGTACATGAAATACACTTAAAATATTTACTTTGCTTCAATTTCGTCTTTAAGGTATTTACACATAAATTAAATTTGATTAAGCACAAATATAATACAATTTAACATTAAAGCACCCAAATGTAAGGTAAGTAATGCACTAAAAATATATAATTATAGCCAAACATCACTATCCCACACTTAAATGTTGCTCATCCTCGAGTCAACTAACAATCCACACTATCTTTGAGCACTTTATATTTACACAATTGAGGCACACTACACCACCGACCATGGTTGGTAGCAATAATTAAACCTTAGCATATGCAATCACATATACTTCCTTTTTCTTATGCCATACTCCAAAAATATGCAAACAAAGACAACAAGCTCGTAACAATCCTAACGTCAAAAACCAACTCAATTCCACAATGCACTCATGGCTTGAACATCCAACATCGTAGAGAGAAGTCTAATAACGTTACATATCCCTCGTGAGACCATGTGCCCTCATAACAAGAACAAGAGAGTAATTTGAAATAATACATTCAAATTAAATGCTCAAATATATTTTAAGAACTCATATATATCAAAGAAAATCTCTCACAAATCTCACAAAATAAGTCACATGCATGCAATTGGTACCATAGGCTTGCCCTTAATGTAAATCTCTACTAATGTAGGCTCACTCCGTCTAAAATAAATTAGGACTTGTTCATGCTTTTAATGTGGACTAAGGGATGAGAAGGATATATTTAGGAATAGTAGCTTACCCTCCTAAGCACTTCGACACATCACAAAATTACCTTAAGCGTATTTTCTTCAATACCACTTTAATTTCACAAACGATATCACCCCAAAAAATATTCCTTTTCTTCTTTAAGGACTACTTTAATTCATACCCATTAGCAAGAACAAAACAACAATTTGTTAATCTTTATTTTTCTTTCTTTTTTTTCCTTCTTTTTTTTCCAGTTTTTTCTCTATTCCTTTCCAAATATTTTTTTTTTTATTTTCGCTAGTAGTGTATTATTTTACCAAACAAATGCACCTTTCTTCCTTTCATTGGTTCCACTCAAAATTCACCCACACTTAGTCCCTTCTTACTTCTTTTAGTGCTCACTTCACAATTAAAGTGATTTAAAAGGTAAAAAGATAAAAAATATCAATTAAAAACAAAAAGGATATATGCTTGTAATGTTGGTGCCAAATAAAAGTCTATAGGCTCAAAATAGTTAACTAGGGATATATTTTATTTGTGATAAGCAATAAAGCTCAAGAAAAGGAAGCACTAATCTCATTTTTCATACCGAGCTTCACCTAAAATTTTGCTTCAACTCACATACTGGGCAAGTTTTAGACACAAGTACAATATATGGACTACACAAAATCTCATCACACGTGGCACATAATTCACTAAAGATGGTCTCATTCCGATTCTCAAACTAATGCAAGTATTCACGGAGCCACAAGATATTAAGCATTTAGCACAAAGTGAACATAAGTCGAGAAAATGAGACGTAAGCGTCACAAAACATGATATCCAAATAACCAAGGCATCATAAGCAATTTTATCTCATAGGGAAGATACTACACATGCCAAAGCCTTAATATGCTACCGTCAAACAAGTCAAGGGCCCCTAGGAATCTCATTTTTCTTCCTCCATTTATTCCTTAAATTCTTAATCTACTCTAAAATAAAAAAAACTACTCGGTTCAAACTACATCCCATAAAAAAACCCGAGGTCGGACGGTTCCAAACGAGTTTTCTTCTCAATATATTAAAGATAAAAGAAAGAAAAAGAAATATATCTTATCTTATTAGATAAGAAAAACTTTGTGTAAATTGTTTCTTTGGCCATGAATGGAGCTCCCTGCTTTTGTTCGTGAAGCTTTGGAGTCGAAGAGAAATGATTAAGTCTTATGAGTCTAGGAAATGATATAGGCGTTTCTTTATTGACCCTTTAGCCTATTTGCCTACCAGTGATGATATTATATGTAATCAACCCTTTTGAGCTTGTAGACCTTTTTTTTGGCATCTACGTTACGAGCCAACCCCTATTTTTTTTCTAAATCGTATGTTATTCTCCCTTTATCTCCAAAAGCACTTAAGTCGCTGAAAGAGTAAGGAAAGAGATTGAGTAGCTTTTGAGTGGAACCATAGAAAGACCAAAAAGGTGAACTTGTATTTAAAAGCCTTACTAGCTGGAAATATCAAATTAAGGAGAGTGTGAAAAAAAAAGGGAAAAAAAGAAAAAACAAACGACACCTCATATATCTTTATCCGGGCTAGTGAGTATCTATATTTTGATGTACTTAATGAAGAAGGTCTTAATTGTGTATGGTTTCACGACAAAAAATTGAATTGGTAATGACAAGAATGTTTTTCAAAAGTGAAGTGTGGTGTATTAAAGTTCTTAGGATGGTTAGCACTATTTTCCTATATATATATCCTACCCGTCCTTTAGCCTACATTACAACCTATAAAGTCCTACTTGATACTAGATTTTACAAGCTTAAATTAGTCGAGTCTTACACTACAGGCAAGCCTATGGTACGAACTTGGGTGCCATATGAGTTTCTTTGCGAGAGTGAGCGAATTATTTCAATATGTAAGTCTTTAAATTATACTTGAATTCATATTTGAGTGTGTGGATTGATTACTCTTTTTGTTTTGTTGGTAAGGGCACATGCTTTACGATGGATTGGTAAAGAACTCATATCTTTAGCTGACACAAGAAGCGAGTCATGTAGAGGAATGTAGTGGAATTAATTTTTGAGGCTAAGATACTAGAAGAGACACAAATATTTTAATTAGTCTTGGCATTGGTCTAATAATAAGAAAAAGTGTGAAAAGTACTTATGTCGGATTCTAAGCGTTGATATAAACCATTGTCATTGATATGATACTTGAGTATGTTTTGGAATTGTGTTACTTTCTGATGTGCTTAATTTTAAATTGCTCGAGGACGAGCAAGATTTTGAGTGTGAGGTAGTGATAAATGATGAAAAATGCATGTCATTGAGTATGTTTGCATATTATTTCTTATGTGAGTTGCGGGAGATTACATGTTTATAAACATAGAATATGCTCATTACATGTTTATTATGTGTAGGAATGAATTTGGATGGAAGTTGGCAGAAATTGGATGATTTGATGCAAGAAAGTAGAGATGCAAGACCTGGGAGCGTGCCACAATTGGTGCATTACAAGAAAGTAGGTGCGAAATGGACTAGGAGAGAACAAAATAATAGCGAAGTATGGAGGTTGGCACTGGACCTGGAACGCAAAAGAACAAGGAAGAAAAAAAGAAATAACTGGGAGCATTCCAGAAGTCGCGCGTTGCATCAACTCTGGCACGCGACTCAACGTGTCCTTTTCGAATTAGGAGAGATCAAGGACGCCACACATCAAACCTAGTTGATATAAATACATCAATAAACATCCTTTTGAGGAGTTTGACACTACTTTAGGGTAAGACAACACCCAAGGAGGCAAGAATAAGTTAGGAGCAAGGAGGAAGATTTAACCACAAGTTTTTCCTTCCTCTTCCTATTTTTCATTATTGGTTATGACTTTTAGTATTGTAGTTTTACATACTATTATGAGTAACTAATTTATTATCTACAGTTTTGATGGAACCTCTTGGAGGATAAATTCTTGTTATGTTTTAATATAATTTAACCTTGAAATTTGTCTATTTATTCAACTACATGCTTATTTCAATTGATTTGATTGAATGACCATCGATTAACTGTGCCTATTTATTATGTGTTGCTTGAGAAAGGATACATATTTAGGTAATTGTTGAACAACGTCACTCCTAACGTATGTGATACATCGGGTTTAAAAGTAGATTTAGAAATAACAAAGCCTTGACGTGGTCATAATGAGCAGTTAGATAAACCAACTAATGTAGTTCGAGAAAATATTTCTAGTAAATTGTTGTAGTTTCTTGAGAGAAAATTACGACACCTAAAGTGCTCACGATCAATAGAGAATACATAGGCGAAATTATAGGGAACATAGCGGGAATGATTCCAACATTTGGGTAAATCATAACTCTAGACCTCCTTAATTTAATCTCCAACCTTTAGTATCTTTAGTTGTTAATTTACTGCTTTAGTTTCTTAGTTAATTAGTTAGATATAAGAATCTTAATCTTTACAACTTAGAAATTTATTCGAGCTTGTCTTTTTAGCGATATTGAACAATTATGGAAAAATCTTAGTTCTCTGTGGTATTCGACTCTGGACTCTTAGACCAGATTATATTTGCAGCGACCGCTTATCCTTTTTAGGACTAGAGTTGGGCATAATCACTAGACATCTCATTTGATTTGCTTTTATTTCTATTTACAGTCAATTTCAATACCAATTTACGTATTTTCTCAGTTTGTGCCAAGTAAAATCACGTGTCCTTAAAACCACGTATAAATTCAATTGTTATATGTTTTTAACGTAAACCATTTTAATCAAATTAATATACAATAGTGTTAGGATATATGTACTACTCTTAATTCCTTCCTTTTAGTTTATATAAACTTTTTCACTTTTGGATATTTAAACTATATAAATTTTGGCAAACTTTTATAAATGTAATTTTTCATCATATTGACGTGAGAAGAATCTCAACTTATAATGCTTTACATATAGTTTTTGAATATTTGAATTTTACTTTAAAATATTTAGTTAATCTAATCAAAGATTAGTCAAATTGACTATAAAAATACAAAAAATTCATATAAAGTAAAATTACGAGGTTAATCATGCGATTTATATATAATTTTTTGTTATTATTGAACAATTGATTTTTTTCAATCTAATAAAGTGTTGCATTAAATAAAACATTATTTATTTTATCATGGATGCCCTCTTACTTATATATTAGATGATTTAATGTATAAAATGTAGCTTATGTACGAAAATTTAAATGGTGAAGGCGAGCACTTCATCAGTATGATTGTAGCAGAAGATTAAATATTATAATTTATCTTGATTAAGGGAATGACCTTATTCCAACTTTTTGTGCTACTACATCGTAGACGATTGAATTAGACCAAGTAAGGATAAATGTTTTTGTACTAACTATATAAAACAAATTTTCTTGTCATTCAACATACTTATCTTCATACTTTGGATACAATTATTATGAATTCTATGTATTATTTAGGGTTTTGTTATATTATGGGAGAAGTTCATTATGGATTAATAATCCCGATAAATTAGTTATAGAAATATGTATTTGTGAAATAATAATTTGTTGAAAGAACTTATTCTTGTTTTAGAGATTGATGATACCCTTTTAGAAAAACTTATAAGTTCCATTGTGTCAAACCTGTAAATTTTATATATAACACATGAAATAAGTTAAGCAAACATCTAAGGAACTTAAGTAGTTAATTAATTAAATTATCAATAAATTAACCTAAATATTGATGATATTTATAATGCTAAAATGGGAGTAAAATAAGTATTTAATGATTGATCTCAACATTTACAAAGGAGTACATTTACAAATTTTTTAGGTTCAAACTATAATAAGAAACACAAGATGCAAATCACAAAATAACATACACATCAAATTAAAGGGTCGTTCAACATACACATAAGAGAAATAATCTTAGTATATTTTGTATTAAGCTATAGAAAGTTGGTTGCGATTTTCAATTATAGAATAATTAATTCATATATTATTTTATACACCAATTTTAGCATAACTTTGTACCAAATTCATCAATGGAATAACAATACCGGAATTAATAATACATGGATAAAAATTTCAAAATAACAAAACTACTCTTTTCAAACTGAAAGTATCAAGAATAGATTTGATTTATGCGTACAATTCAAACTGCCACATATTCACATGATTCTAATATATTAGCTCAAAAACCAATATAAGCAAATTGGTGATGTTATATGACCTTGGTCGACCATTTATAAAAATTACAAATAATGTGAAATGACATTTGTGACCTTCTTTCATTTTCTATATAATAGCAATATTAAAGAAAAAAGAAAGAAGAAAAAATCTATCTTATCTTATTAGAAAGCTCTGTGTAAATTGTTTCCTTTGGCGGTGAATGGAGCTCCCCGCTGTTTGTTCCCGAAGCTTTGGAGGAGGTACTCTTTACTTTCTCCCCCCTCTTTTCATAATTTAATGTCTTCTTCATCTGTATACTATAATGTGTTGTGCCGAACTCTCAGTGGTGTTTTGGGTTTAGTTAAGAATAGAATTTTATAAATTGGGGGATTGCTCTTCTGCGAGACTTGATGTCATGAGTAGTTTCCTGGATTTTTTTATACTGTTGAATTTTCGGATAACTTCTTGTGAAATAGTTGCCTTGTTATTTTCATTTTACACTTTATTGATGCGATTTTGGAGGCGTGATAAATAGTTCCATCATTGTATGAGATGCTGAGTGACATCTAGAGAAGAATTTATGGCCTAGTGTGAGTTATGCTATATGACAATAGTTGTTACCTTCTTCCATAACCAGAGCTCGGAGAAGGAAGAGATAAGAGGGCCCTATGTTAACATGGAATTTTACATGTTTGTTCATTAATTTAGTTACAAAAATGGGTTTTTGAATTGGATAAGTCGGAAAAATGTGAAGGCTAAGCTTGTTAATTAAAAATTAAGAAAAAATAATGACTAGAACAAAGACAGACGGGGATGTCTAAATGTGTCAAACTCCAGACTACCTGCAGTTTATTACGCTCCGAAGTTTAATTGCATTGGAAATGCATTTGGACTCTACTACGAGTTTCTGCTGCAAAATTTTATTTTGAAGAAGGGGTTGAAGTTCCTACTTGTCTCATTGAAAAAATTCACAATTTCTGTTGAAACACTCCTATTGTGGAAAATCATCTTGTCTTCTCTTGTTGTCGCATAGTTGTTCTATTTGTTTTTTTTTTTCAAAATCGACTGCTCTTTCTCTTAAACAGATGGGCATACTGGCTTTCCTTCTGATCATGTTGGAGTTAGTGCAAAAGTGATCTGTGCTGCTGCTCCCGCAATGGGTCATAATCAGGTAAAATAGTTCTACTTACCATATGCATTATGAAGCTAGCTTTGGGGTTCCAAGGAATTATTTACTTTATAGCATCTTCTCTTAAAGCCGTCCTGGACTAAGCTCATGCCAAACAACTTTTTGTATCGCTTATTTGACACCAATCAAAAGAGTTACACTAAATTTATATAAGCTGTTACAGTCTTGATCAATCGCCAACCTTGCCATCGCATATGGCTTGTGGAGCAAGGAACCTGGACTTCTATATTTAGTCTGTTCTGCTTAGCAATTCTATACTTAATTATGTGCACGTGTGGGAAGCAGATAGGTGAGAACAACAGAGGCTTAGAGTGTAATTGTTAACTTCAAAATGGGTACTTATTCTTCCAATTGTAAAGAAAAATGTATGCACACGTCTACTACAAAGTCTGTCATTTTTCCGACCTACTTTTGCTAGCAGCAGAAGTAATGGCCTTACTCTGGATGAAAGTCTGAACTGATAAATGACTGTCTTGTAACCTTTCATACTTGTATACATGCGGAATTAGGCTAAATTGTCATTAAGATGGAAAATTGAAGAGCACAATCACACTTACTACTAATTGCTGAGCTGCTTGCTCACAAATGTTTCAGCCTTTTCACATTCCAAATTGCAACTAGATAAAATTATTTTCTTACATCTTTCCTTTCTTTTCTTTCTTCTTTTAAAAAGAATTTTCTTAGGAGTTACAAATTGTTTCAAGTATCTAGATCAATTTAAATTGTACTGAAATCTGAAATAAAGAACTGTTATATGTCATATACCTCGAAATAGGCTGTCATTAAGTTCATTGCAACCTGTGTGAACTTCCCATCGAAGTCTGGCTGCCAAAGGGAGCAGCAATAATGCAATTTTTTTTGGTTTCCCCTTAATTGCAAATATTAGTTATCTCTCTATATTATCACTGTGTATAATGTACTTATTGAGTTTCCTAGTGAGATATTATTTTGACAACTAGTGTCATGTCCCAAAGTACCCCCTAGACGTGACTGGCGCCCAACTAACACCACCCGCCAGGCGAACCAAATTCTCATACTCTTAACAAATTTATATAGACACTGCGAGTAAATAAGTGCGAACCAAACACTTGAATAAATGTATTAAGTGGGGATAAATTATCCAAACAAATCTGTGGTTAAATCATAAGATTCAAGCATCAATCAAATAATGAATCTTTAATCCAAATTTCACTCTAATCCAAACCCCGAAAGAAATAAAAGACATAAAATAGGTAGATTTGAAATAACGGCCTCCACGAACAATGCTGCGGCTCACCTCAGCGACATAATCTACTCAACGAACTAGTCACCCACTAGCCTTGTCCTTAGCAATAGTATGTGCAAGGACATGTTAGTAAGAAGTGAGTTATACGTAAATATAACCCAGTAAGATCCTCGACCTGTCACTTTGAATACCTCTCCATGTCTCCTTGGATTGCAGACCCAAGGTAATTGAAACTTTCCTGCTTGGGGATGACTTGAGAATCAAGCCCTCCCTCCCCTCCATCCTCATGAGTTACCCTAGTGAACTTACACTCCATGTACTCAGTTTTAGTCCTATCCAACTTGAACCCTTTATATTCCATAGTCTGTCTCCAAACCTCCTGCCTAGTATTAACTCCGCCACGTGTCTCGTCAATCAGTACTACGTCATCTGCAAATGACATCCACCACTGCAACAATGCAACTCCCTCTGAATATGCCGTGTCAATACATTCATCACCAAGGCAAATAAGAACGGGCTAAGAGTTGATCCTTGGTGTAACACCATCATGACTGGGAAGTAACCCTGACATTCAGTAATCATTACTATAATCATATAGCCCTCTCATTATTAATTAATTATTAGTTAATTATTATGTCTCCTAATTAAAAAGTGGTAGAAACCGAAACTGCAACAGTAAAATAGTTTTCCATAGCAGCTTTCAAAATCCACTATTTTATGTCTAATTCACCTAATTCACTCATCATTGCCAAATCATTTGCCCCCAATCATTAGCCTAATTATTATAAGATATCAATAATAATCACAACTTTAATTCAATATAATAATCACGTTGAATAGGATTAGGTAGATACCTGTTTGCTAGGCTTCTGAAATTTCAATTTAATTGACAATGCCTATTTCGTTTAGCTACTGGAATTCAAAGCTATACACCTTAAACTTTTCAAAAATCCAAGCCACCGTGAAAATAAAATAATCACCCCTACTTGTTCTCCTACAGTTGTTGTGTCGTCACTATTCCGAAACCCCTATATTTGAATTCTTTTCCCTATTAAACTAAGGACACCAATTAAAAACCACTACGCCTAGGTCATCTCACGTGACCAACTGGTAAATGGTGGTTCTGGCCCACTTTGCATCCTTATAAATTAACCAAAGTCACTTACTTCAAATTCTTAATTTGTAATGTGCAATTGGTCCACTAGCCACTTATTTAATATATTACACCATTTTTTATATTATAATAAATTTCATTTCACTAGCTTAGTATTTGACCCAATAGCTATAAATAAATTAATACTTTAATCTCACAATTAATGAGTATATAAAAATATTTCGGGCTATTGCACTCTCCTCCACTTAAATAAGTGTTCGTCCTCGAATGATTTAGAAAGTGTACCTGATATCTCAAACAACTGCGGATACTTGATCGGAATGTTTGATTCAGACTCCTACGTAGCTTCTCTATTGCATGGTTGTGGTACATCACTTTCACTGAAGCAACTTTCTTCAATCTCAATTATCGCACTTGCCTATCAAGAATATCTATTAGACCTTCTCCATAAGTTAAGTTCTCACCAAGCTCCATATCCCCGGGCTGAATCTTTTCGTTATCATCACAAATATGTCGTCTAAGTATAGATATGTCACGACCCATTTTTCACCTCCGTAAGACATCGTGACGGCACCTAGTCGCTACGACTAGGTAAGTCTATTAACATTGAAATAACAGAAATAAAGAAAGTGAGGGAACAACTAAGCTTCACTAATTACTGTATAATGGTAAACTGCCACTCGGCATATACAAGTAAAACCAATACGCGATTATACACAATACTTCCCAAAACCCGGAATCACGAATCACAAGCTCTAAGAGGAACTATCCAACTGTCTGCTATACATATAGTCTAAAGAACTAAAGGAGAGAAAATAGAATAACGGATAGAGGAGGACTCCGAGGATCTGCAGGCGCGTGCAGATATTGAAGTCTCCGGGGACTGCTGCGGCTGCACTAATAATGAGGCGGATGAGAGGTACCTCGACCTGCACACAAAAAAAACATGTGCTGGAAGGGTGTGAGTACACCACAATAGTACCCAGTAAATGCCAAGCCTAACTTCGGTCAAGTAGTGACGAGGTCAGGTCAGGGCCCTACTGGAACATATATACATACATATATGTATAATGAAGTAAAACAGAGGAAATATCACAATAATAAGGGCTGAAATGTAACAATGAACGAATCATGGAAAAACACAGCTCAAAACACAACAGTTCGACAAGGGATCTCCCGGGATACCGTCCCATAGCCTCAAACGTAAATGTGCGAGGGGATCTCCCGGAACACCGTTCCGTAACCCCAAAGTAAATATGCAAGACAGGGAGATCTCCCGGAATACCTTTCCGTAGTCCCAAAGTAAATATGCAGTACAAGGGGATCTCCCAGAATACCGTTCCGTAGTCCCAAAGTAAATATGCAGCATAACAACAAGATTCAGTAATCTCAGCACGGAGTCTCACAATTTACTCTTAAGTGTGAGCTAGGGAAAAGCGGTAAAACAACTAAGCATGCTGCACGTAGTTCAAGTAAACAATTAAGGCAAATAGGCATGCTTTCTTAGTCTAACATAATGCTACACAAGCTACTAAGTTCAAATAAGAGGAAAGACATATTTGCTTTTTAATGAAAATCGGGTTTTACTGCAAACAGCCCGTGTACGTACTCGTCACCTCACGTACATGGCGCTCAAATATCAACAGTACCAATCCTACAGAGAGGTTCCCCACACAAGGTTAGGCAAGCCACTTACCTTGAACCAAGCTCAAATTATCCGAAATCACGCTCTTGCCACGAGTATCCTACTCCGAGTGGCCCAAATCTAATCAAAACCAATTACATAACATAAATACAATACATGAACTAATCTAACAAACGAAATCAAAGCCAAAACAAGGAATTAGAACACAAATCGTGCAAAAGCCTCCCCAGCCCACGTCTCGAAATCGAGTAAAAGTTACCAAATAAGAACACCCATTCACTCACGAGTTCACTCGTACAAAAATCATCCAAATCCGACGCCTAAATCCCACTCAAATATCAGTTTTTTTGGTTGGGGAACTTTTCCCCCCAATTTCCCAACTTCCTCACTCAAATTCCTTAATTAATGAAGAAAACAACTATGGATTGATGAAATATGATCATAATAGGATTAGGATTAGGAATCGTTACCCAATGATTTCCTCTAAAAATCCTTCAATTTATCGCCTAAATCCGAGCTCTCAAAGACAAATGGTGAAGAATGACATAAACCCTCAAAATGTCCCCTTTTCTGCCCAGCAATCTCGCACCTGCGGCCCAAGGATCGCACCTGTGATGCCGCACCTGCGTAATTTCCATCGCAGGTGCGGAAATGACTTAAGTTCCCTGGGTCTGCATCTGCGAAAGGAGGGCCGCACCTGCGGATGCGCTCCTGCGGACCCTTGTCCGCTTCTGCGGTCCCAGACCGCTCCTGCGTTTCTTCCCTCGCACCTACGGGCATCGCAGATGCGGAAGCCCCTCGCACCTCTGATCCCAGACTTTTCCCAAAAATCCGCTTTTGCGGTTCCATAGCCGCTTCTGCGGCTCTACACCTGCGGCCCAAGGTGCGTAGGTGTGATTACACCAGATACAGCAACACTAGCAATTCACCTAAGTCCATTTCAACCCGTTAAGCACTCGAAACTCACCCGAAGCCCTCGCGACCTCAACCAAACGTACCAACCACTCCTAAAACACCATACGAACTTAGTCGAGCCTTCAAACCACATCGAACAACATCAAAAACACGAATTATACACGAATTCAAGCCTAATGAACTTCGCAATTTCTAATTTCTACAAACGACATCAAGCACATCAAATCCCGTCCAAATGACCTCAAAGTTTACACACAAGTCAAAAATGACACTACGAATCTACTCCCACTTCCGGAATTCCATTCTGGGTCCGATATCAAAATTTTCACTGCCGACCCAAAATCATCAAAATTCCAACTTTCGCCAATTAAAGCCTAAATCTACTACAGACCTCCAAATCACATTCCGGACGCGCTCCTAAGTCCAAAATCATCTAACGGAGCTAACGGAACCATCAAAATTCGAATCCGAGATCGTTTCACACAAGTCGATATCCGGTCGACTTTTCCAACTTAAGCTCCCAAATAAGAGACTAAGTGTCTCAATTCGTTTCAAAAATCAACACTAACCCTCCCGGCAACACAAAATAGCAGAATTAGACATGGGTAAAGCAATTAATAGAGGATCGGGGCTCTAACTCTCAAAACGACCGGCCGAGTCGTTACAAGATAAGTGGAACACATGATGAACCGCAGACAGTCTCGCAGGCAAAACAAGTCTATACGCCACCAACCCAATTCGATCCAAAATCTCATAAGAACCAATATACCTAGGACTTAGCTTAGCTTTCCGGCCAAATTTCATGACTCTTTTCATGGGGGAAACCTTCAAATAGACTTTTTATCCCTTCATGAATTTGATATCATGTACTTTCTTATCTGCATGGGGTTTTTGTCTAGGATTTTTGTCTGCTATGTGCTGTCCAAAGCTGTTCTCGTATCAATGCTACTTTCTCCAAAACTTGTTGAACCAAATCCCGACCCAATAGCTGTGCTACACTAGATCCAAACAATCCAATTGGTGAACGACACTTGCGATAATATAGAGATTTAAGAGGTGCCATCTATATACTTGACTGGTAGCTATTATTATAAGCGAACACTTCGAACAATTGATCGCCCCAATGACCACCAAAATCGATCACACAAGCCCTAAGCATGTCCTCCATGATCTGAATAACCCGTTCGGACTGTCCTTCAGTTTGCGGATGAAAAGCTGTACTCAACTCAACTTGTGAACCCAATGGCTTCTGAAAAGACTTCCAAAGCTCAGTAGTGAACTGTGCACCTCGATGTGATATTATAGAAATAGGTGCACCGTCTGTCTGTCTCTAGCATCGAATTATAAAATGTGAATGCTTCTTTTCTTTTTGTTTCCTCATTTTTCATTTTGTCATTTCAACCAATGGCGTTTCAGCAAAGGTCATGTCTGTCTGTTTGATCTTGTTTTTGGGCACATCATAATCCCTTGCTTGGTTAGCTGGGGTTCTTGATTGAGTCTAGTCGATTAAGGTTTTGTCAAGGAAAGTTGTTTAGGATATTATCTTCATCGTTTAATAAAATACATTCTCGTTGGTATTAGACACATGCATGATTTACGTGTTTTGCATAAACCACGAAAGGTACGTGCATTACATTAAATTATGCAAATTTGATTAGGCAGAAGTTATATTTATATGAATAGAATGATCGGAGACAAATATTGCTTAGCATACTTCATCTTGCTAAATTGCCACCCCATTGTGCACCCAAGTGTTTCAGCTTCCTACTTTTTCTTATATTTGATTGATGTTTTCCTTCTTAGCTATGCTGTATTTTTGGTGCCTGTTTTCCTACTCAATATCCGTCTATTCTGCAATCACTGAGAAATATGTTTTATAGTGCAGGTTGTGCCTCTAATGCATCATGTTCGTTTCTTGCTTCCAAGCAAATTATTTGGAAGAAAATGTGTTCCTCTTTGGACCGGATGTGGTTTGGGACGACTTCCTGAAAGGTATTTAAGTGATTAGTAATATTTTTCTTTTTGCATGCTTCCACTGATGTAAAGATAAATGTGTTTCATAGTTTCTTAATATGTCTTGTGACTTCCATGTTTATTGCATGGTTAATGGTAAAAGGAAGCTGCAGCAGTTCAAGAAACAATTTATTTTTTTCAAAAATTGATTGTGCTATATTTTAGTGCAACTTCCCCGGAATGGAGTTCTAGCTTTTATTCCAAGTTACACTATGCCCTCCTATACTATGACTTGGTCATGCAAAGTGGCACTTGCTATAGACACCTCCAATTAGTTTTGATGGGCTTACACTTCACCACGACCATATCAGCCAGATAAGAACCAAGTAATCAAGTAAAATAACAGTCTAAGAAAACATACCCTCTTTATAAGGGTGTAATCGTATTGCTCGGTTGCTTTGCTCACCCATGCTTCTCTCTTTCTGCAGGGCAAGAACTGGACGCTGCTATGCTGTATCATTAGGTGCAAATGCAAGTCAACTCCCTTCAAAGATTCTGACAGTGGCTTGGCTAACTTTTTCTCCTTCTTTCTTGATTAGGAATTGGAGATGCTGAAGTTTCTACTTCTGAATTTGAAGATTTTTCTGTTACCACGAGCGGTGTCAATGGTTCTAATGAATTAAAGGTAAGAATGAGATAAGTTCATGGAAAAGTTGTTAATTTGATTACTGGTCTATTCATCCATGATATGGATAGAGACAGTAGTCTGTGCAGATGAGAGAGCTTGTAAAAGTTTATCAATAATTTGAAAGTGTCCTCTAATTAGAATTATGTTAATGCAAACAGCACTATTCATAAGGAATTTGTTTTACCTCAGTAAGGCAACCATAAAGGGAAACCATGAAGGGAAGGTGTAAATCATCCTTACTACGTTCTTAAGCTTTTTAACACTTGGACTTGTGGATCTTTTGCAGATAAGTGTTAATGTCTTGGGCGCCAAAACTCAAGAGATCTTTGACAAGGTGTTTTCAAGAATGGTTGAAGATGCTCAACCTATTCCAGGGTTTCGAAGAGTAAAAGGAGGTAAAGCATTGAATAAATTTCTATTTAAGTTACATTAATTTCAAAAGCCATCAAGGTACGAGCAGTGGTAGATTCTCTTCCCTGATATTTTGGTTACTTAAAGATACTTTTAATTGGCTTCCGTTAGTACCTTTTTATATCTGCGTTTTTTAGAACTGGTGACCTACTAACTGATTTTTTGCATTGTTCATCTGCATCTCGTTTGAACAACTTGGAATCTGTCAGGAAAAACTCCCAATGTAAGTTTCCTTGGTCCATTATCTGTTTTCCTATTGTTCTACATTTATGAATAACATGGATGGAAAAATATATTAAGCATGGACTTGATCTGATAGGAGTTTGAACAGAAATTCCTTGTCCATTTTCTCTCCATTTTTCCGAGTTTCGAAGGTTGCAGTTGCTCCTAACGGTCAGCCCCAGACAGATTTCTCCGTCTTAAAAAAAATAAAAACGTCTTATATTACAATTCTTTTTTTCAGTTATAAATTTTTTTGCCGAGAAAAAAAAAAGATACCGAGTATAGACTACTGTATCTGGCATGTCTTATGAATCGATTATGTTTCTCAGGCCAGACGTACTATATTTATACTTATTTTCCATGTCTTGACAGATACCTAGAGATATTCTTATTGAGATTCTTGGATACTCAAAAGTTTACAAGCAAGTTATCAAGAAAATAATCAACTCTACCATCAGAGAATATGTAGAAAAGGTAGAGCC